>ML820707.1:37322-76227 GCA_009831015.1 Picea engelmannii
TACATATTGATGAGTCATAGTTGATGAGTACTTGACACATGATTGGTACATACTTGGTACATGGTTGGTTTCACTTGTTTATGGTACAGGTTGATTACAGATTGTTTGGTACAGGTTGGTGCATGGTTGATGCACTTGTTTATTGTATAGGTTGATTACAGGTTGAGGTACAGGTTTATGCATGGTTCAGTTTTATTGGTACATGTTTATAGCGGTATATCTCACAGTGATAGTGTGAAAATGGTTTCATCATTCTACTTCTACTTCAAGGCGGTTGGACAGGGCAAGGACGGGTGGTTGTAGCCACCTTCTGGTTGTAGCTGGAGAACATAGGGGGTTGTAGCCTCCTTCTGGTTGTAGCCAGAGAATTGGGGAGTTGGAGCTTCCCTCAGGTTGTAGCCTGAGAAACTAGGGGGTTAGAGCCTCCTTCCAGCTGCATATGGAAAACAAAGGAAGTTGGTGCTTCTAATGAATGTAATTCTTTAAGACATATAAGATAAAGCATTCTGCGGTTTTCTCCCGATTTGGGTTTCCACGTAAAACACTGATGTACTGTGTATGTGTGTGATTGTTCATTTCTTATTTCTCATTATTGGATAATAATTATACATTGATATAACACTTGGATTATTTGGAGAAAANCAACAACATACACCCCCTCTTGGTTTAAACTTCATCCTGAATTTTCACAGTATATGTGCAGTAAACAAAGTATCTGACAAGATCTAAATTTCTAACTATCAAACAAAAATGGAAATTTTTGGCGCATATTATATGCATCCTCCCAGGTAGTCGAGTGTGGACTATAATTGTCCCACTTGACCTTGACTTGATCGAATTTTTTATGCCATAGTTGTCGAATGCGATGATCCAGAATGTGGATTGACTCTACCGTTAGCACACCCTCATTTTAAACCTACAAAGAACTCATGTCAATCACATGTGTAGGATCACTAACATAATGTCTCAAAACAGATACGTGAAAAACATCATGCATATGCCTCAAAGAATCAAGCAAGGCTAGTCGATAGGCCACGGGCCCTTTCTTTACCACAACCTCGAAAGGTCCCACAAACCTAGGAGAGATTTTAGCACCCTTTCCAAACTTGATCGAACTCTTGTGCGATTTCACCCGCAAGAAGACTCGATCACCAACTTCATAACTACGATCACCATGATGTGCATCGGCATAACTTATGTCGATCTTGTGCTTCCTTAATCCTTTGTCTTATTGTTTTCATTTGTTCTTCCATTTCTTAGATCACTTTAGGTCCTACCATGACCCTATCCTCCATTTAATCCCAATTGAAAGGCATCTGACATGGTCGCCTGTAAAGAAACTCAAATGACGCCATCTTAATGGTGCTTTGATAGTTGTTGTTGTATGCAAACTCTACCAGTGGAAATAAATCCTCCCAATGCTTATGTTGGTCCATCACGTACATACGCAACATATCTTCCAATATTATTTTTGTCCTTTCTGTCTTTTCGTCTGTCTCCAAGTGATATTTGGTACTAAAGTTAAGTTGGGTTCCCAAGGCCTTTTAGAAACTAGTCTGAAATCATCATGTAAACATTGATCCTCGATCGAATATGATCCTCTTAGGCATGCCATGAAATATCACAATATCGTTGATGAAAACTCTAGATATGTTTAGCACTTGATACATCATATGCACATGGATCAAATGTACACTATTTGTCAAAGTGTCAACTACCATGAAAATCGAGTCATGCCTCCTTGTCATCATCCACAATCCCACAATAAATCCATCGAAATTACGTCCCATTTTGATTCTGGAATAACGTGTGGTTGCAATAATCATGTCAGATGTCTATGTTTAGCCTTCACTTGCTGACATTCTTGACATCTCGCCACGTAGTTGAAGATGTCCACCTCCATTCCTTTCTATAAGAATAAGGGCTTAAGTTCTGCCCTCATCTTTGTGACTCCTAGATGAGCCATGTACACTTCTCTATGAGTTTCGTTTAAGATTAATCTTCTCAAATCATCATTAGGTGGTACATAAATCGGGTTATTAAACCTCATTAAATCGTCATTGTCCAATGTAAATCCCTCAAAATTTGGTACCAACATGATCTATTGGCCGATATTTTCCTTAACGTCTTTATACCAGTCATCATCACACTGTAAAGTTAGAATATTTTCTCGAAGATTAGTCCAAAGAGATATCACCATAAATGTGTGTGGTCTCTGACTCAACGCATATGCCACTCTATTCACTATCCCTTTTATGTAGGTAATATCAAACTCGTACTCGTTAAGCAGTTCTGACCAACGCCTTTGTCATGTAGTAATATCAAATGTGTTACAAACCACAGTGGTCGATTTTCAGTTCGAAGTTTTGTCCAATCAGGAAGTGCCTACATACTCATAGGGAATATATAATGGTCAACAACTCCAAATCGTGTGTCATGTATTTCTCCTCATGCTTTCTTAACTTCCTTGAGATGTAAGTGATCACTCGACCATCTTGCATCAAGACTCTGCCTAGGCCTTCCTTGGATGCATGTGTGCATACCAAGAATTCCTCACCCATATCGAGGAATTTAGTATCGTGGTTGTCGTAAACAACTCCTTGAGCCTTCAAAATGCTTCTGTGCATTTCTCAATCCATACAAACTTCTTATTTTTCTTCTGCAATTTCATGATCGGTTTTCTATCTTCGAAAAACCTTCAATCAACCGTCGATAATATCGAGCTAAACACATGAAGCTACATACTTCTAGTACATTCATCGACGCAGGACATTCCATTATATCCTCTACCTTCTATGGATCCACAGTTATGCCTTCGCCGGAGATAACATGCCCCAAATAATGAATCCTCGATTGATAAAAAAACAATTTTGATAGTTTCCTGTATAACTTGTTTTCTCGTAAACATTTTAGTAACAAGCGCAAATGTTCGCCATGTTCTTTCATCGTCCGAGAATATATCAATATGTCGTCAATGAATACTTCAACAAACTTGTCCAAGAATTCGCAGAACACCCCATTCATCAAGCTCGTGAATACCCCCGGGGCGTTTGTCAATCCAAACGATAAAATGATAAACTTGTAATGCCCAACCCTCATCTTGAATGTGGTCTTAGGAATGTCTTCCTCTTTGATCCATAACTGGGGATATCCTGATCTCAAGTTGATCCTTTATAAAACCATTTCTCCTTTCATTTTTTCAATCAAATCATATATTCTTGGCAACGGATATTGGTTCTTGATCGTTTCCTTGTTCAATTGACGCTAGTCAATATAGAGTCTCCACGACCCATCCTTCTTTCATATGAAAATAATAGGCACACCCCAAGGTGACACACTTGGACATATAATCCCTAAGTCTAACAACTCCTTTAGTTGCATTTTCAACTCCTGTAACTCAGGAATTGACATCTGATACGACGTTCTTTCTATCGATTTAGTTTCAAGTTTTAATTCGATGGTAAATTCCAGCTCTCCTTTGAGCGAAAAACCTAGTAACTCTTTTGGGAACACGTCTGCAAACTCTCATACTACCAGAAGGTTTTCTAATCCTTATTCCATTCCCTTGTCATTCAGTGCTAGGATTGCATATAGATTGAATCCCTTACACATACTCTTCCATGGTTGTAGGGAAGAAATGAACCTTAGGGAAACTCCCTGGTTTCTTCCTAAAATCACCCGTCTTTGTCCCTCATCATCGGTCAAACTCAATTGTTTCTTCTTATATTTGAGTACTGCATCTAGTGATTCCAACCAGTCCATATCAATCACAAAGTCATAGGATCCTAAGATCGTGACTTAGAGGTTTACCTTCATGACAAAATATCCCAGGTTGAGGCTATAGTCCGTAACCCTTCCTCCAACCTTCAGTTTGGCTCCTAATGCCATTTCCACGTAGCTAAAATTGTTCTAAACAGTCCTAAACAAGCCTAAACAGTCGTTGGTGCGGACAATGTGGCTGATGATACTGTGGTCCTTTTTAGGGAGCTCCTCGCTGACAAGTCGATCGTCGGGGCATTGTAAACATGGATCCTCATGACGTATCCTGATACCTGGATGTACATCGGGCAGGTATATGATGTTGTTGTGCACCTATCATCATTCATCCAGTTGGTCTTGCAGGAATCCTGCCTCGACCCCCATTAATCAACTCTTCCTTAGCTATGAGGGCCTTCTGGACAACATCGTGCAACATCTGAGGAATTAGTATCCTCACTTTCGCACGAATGTTGATGTTAAGGTCAAACATGAACTTGTTGACCTTGAGCTTCTCGGTGTTCAGATGTGGAGCATACCTAAGTAGATCCATGGAACATGCCTCATACTCGGGCATCGTACAAACGCCCTGTCATAAGGCGTTGAACTCATTGATTTTGCGCTCAATGAATTCCTTAGACAAATACCTCTCCCAGAACCTCTCCTCGAACATTTCCCATGACACGTCTTTGACGGCCATGTTTAGTTGTGGCGGGAATGTTTTCCACCATAGAAGAGCACTCCCCTTCAGCTGAAATACCTCCATGTGGACCTTCATGTTGGAGGTGTAGTCGTGAAGTGTGAAGCACATCTCCATGTTCTCCAACCATGCCTCAGCAGACGTATCGTCCATGGCACCCAAGAACTCAAGAAACTTGACCTTCTCGATCTCTTAGTGAACGCTACCAGTACTAGTTGGGGCACGTTGTGGACCCTCAGGAGGTACAGGCGCTCTGGCCTCATCTCTATATAGATGATTAATCAAGGCCTCATATATCCTCTGGCAGGACCTCATCAACCCAACCACATCCCGCACATCAATCTACTCATGCCCAATGACTTTTTCTTCTCCTTGGGGTTTGGACCCCTCTGTCATGGGTGCTACTGGAGGCATCGCACCTCCTCCCCTAGCACCATGTTGTGAACCTCTATGATGTCCTCTAACCATGATTACCGCATGGAAAGGTTAAAAAAACAAATTGTGTTAGCACTAAGTTATTAATCGAGTGTAAAATACAGTGGAAAGTGTGGCAATCCATAGTCTCAGGGTTGAACCCGCTCTGATACCATATGTAATGGGCCTCCATTACACCTAAGAAAAATCGAAGCACAAAAGGTAAAAAAAAAAAATTGCATTAAGAAATTAACATCAACACATGATCACAATAATGCCTAATCAACAACATCATAAGTAAAAGCAGTACCATCTTCTCATCATGGAAATCACTAGCGACGCATTCAACGTGTCAATGAAGGATAGAAACACATAAACATAAGTAGTGTAGCAGATCAACACATCATAATCATCTTGAAACAATTTACAACACATACAATCAGATAATGAATAAAAAAACGACTACCCGCTCGACCTACCCTGTAAGGTTAGGACCTCCAGGACACATAAGCAACGCTCAAGCCCAGGTTCCAATTGATTTTAACCATTAAGGTCTAAGGGTTGGCGATTTTTATGAGGAACAAGGAGGTGTCTCATCCCACTAACAAACAAGTCCAGTCATCAACTAGATCCATAAATGAGTCATATTCATCAATTAATGATGGCACAAGGGTAATCAGTATTGTTATCAATCATACGTCAATAACTAAATTTTCGTTGCACGCAAGAGTAAACAATTCTAGAACAATCACATGGCAACTTAAGTAAAGGCACAAGAGAAAGCTAGTCACTAAATCGGTGATATATCTAATAAATTCATGACGCCAGATTAGTTAACATTTAAATTCAAGGTGCAAAAGAATAATGACGAAGCAATCACACACCCACTTAAACTAAGGCACGCAAGTACATTTTGTTACTAAACTAATCATGCATCACCATTATTGCAAGGCATGTAGGTAATCAAGCTAAATAATTTTACATCCATCATCAATCCAATGCGCAAGCAATCCAATAATTTAACACACCCGACCCCTAAGTATCATGTTTAGAGATGGGGCATCAAAATTTCACTTTCCTTTAATTGTCTCAAATCCTCTTTCCAGGATATCCATTCTCTTTTACCCATCAAGAACTTTCCAAAAACTGCTACCATGCTTGAATCTAAGCTCTGGATTGGGAGTTACGCCCTCCCAAATTTCTTCAGGCATTATTGGTTAAGGGCCATGTGGCGTTGACATGGGTTTGTCTCATTCGTACCATTCCAAGTACCCCAGAGTTCCAGAGCTCCCTAGTGCTCCCACATATATGGTGGAAATCCATCCACCATTAAATCCAACGGAGGAACTTCATCCTCATTTTGCATGTAGGCTTAGGGGGAATTCAACGTCCGGCGTTGAACGTCCCTTTTTCTCTCTATGCACATATCCTACGAAGTCTTGAAATCCAAAACTCCCGAAGGACCCCGAAATCATGCTACGTGGCTTCATCCTTCGGTCCATTTCAACCCCTCCAAACACACCACTCCAATCCTCTGGACTCCCGAAGGGTCCACACTTACATGTGGTGACGCATTAAACATAGAGATAGGGATAGGTGGTTCTAGGCCTTTGTATGATTTAACCCCAACGTTACAGCTTCCCAATCTTCATGAAGTCCCAAACTCTCAGAGTCTCGGGTACTCCACCAAATTTTTGCCAAGCGAGCATGCTCTGGGGGGATGACACACAGAAAAGGGCACATATGACATGTGGTCCCCTCAATGGGTGACAAGTGTCATGTTCTAATGGGTATTTAGGGTCTGTAAGAGGCACAAATCAGGGTGACATGTGGCATGCAAAATAGGGTCCCACGTCACCCTAGGTGACATCAGCGTGCCACGTCACTTCGAAACTCGCAACCTTCGGGAGTTTCTAACTTCTCCTACCTGTAAAATATCTTGGAGCTCTGAAGTTCGAAATCTCGCCAGCTTCCTCCCAATACCCCTTATATCCCATGGTCGAGATGGTACCACGTAGATCCATAGATCTACGATCTCTGTTTCTTCGCAACTTCGGCGTTTGGAAAATTCGTTGTGTGATTCCCTAGTTACTCCCAGAGTGGTCAGTGTCAGACTGACCGTGGTCTAGATCCAACGGTTAGAGGGAATCCTGAATGATCCTCCTATCAAAATTTCTCATCACTTCATGAGTTCGGCGTTTGGGGGTTCTACCTGCTCCACACTTCCTTTCTCTCATAGTGGTCAACGTCGGCCTGACCGTGGTATAGATCTAACAGTTAGGGAGACTCTCGAGTACCCTCAAATCTATGGCTTGTGTAACTTCACGACCGGTAAGTGGGTCAGTGTTTAAAAGTGGGAAATATCACATGGTCACGGTTGGGGAAACCGTCAGATGTCAGTCAGGCTCACTGGTAACTGAACCAGCAGGTTGCCTTCAGTTGGTTTTGGAGGTTGTAAAGTCATGGTGTCCCAAAGCTCTGAGCTCCTAGAGTTCTGAAGCTAGAATATCTTCGCATCCTTTCATACCTAGCGAAAGGTTCCCAAGTTTTGGTCATATGGATCCTCCAACCAGTCTCGGTGTTGTACGCCCAATTCTTAGTCGTGATTTGGTTTAGGCCATGGGCATGAGCATGTGGTCTCTTGGAAAACTAGTTTGAAGGAAGTGACTTCCATTCACATAACTTAAATTCTAAAGCAAAGAAAGGTATTTTCAACCAGTACAGGAACTGGAAACTTATTCCTAATTTCATCTAAAGACCCATGTCTTGAAATTCTCTTGCTATAAATCTGAGGCAAACAGAAACTATGCAATTATAGGAGCTCACAGAAAACTGGTAAGAATTTCTAATGATTAATTGAACAATGAAATTTATAATCATAACACATATATTCAATCATCACTTCCATTCTAATGCACAGAATATAAAAAAAATACTTATCAGGAATTCAAAATCGTGAAGCAACGGTTGAGAGGGGTGTCTGTTTCCACCCAATCATAGGCACAGCAACTCCTAAACGAATTTATTGTTGGCCTCCCCCTATCTAGATCTTGATGCTCTGAGAGAGACTCTTTCTTCTTGTTTAGTGACAGTCAAGGATGGAGGTTACTCTCCTCTTCCCACAAAGTTTGGCAATTGGTTTTCTTTTCACCAAGAAAAGGGGCCTGCAACAAGTGCTTCCTCAATCACTCATCTTCCTCCATTCCCATTTATCATCTTGGACCAAAAATGTTGCCAGTAACTTCTTGCATCTAGAGCAAGATTGTTTTTCAGTCCTCCTCAGAACCAGAGAGTGGCATGCACTCTTCTTCTTTTGTTTGAAAGAATGGTCTCTCGACTCATATCTTTCACCTGTCCCCTCTGCCCATGAATTCCCTTATTTTATTTTCTTCCTCAGCAATATTGTGTGGGTCTGAATCCCCAGCTCATATTCAGGTAAATAATTCTTTCAGATGGTTACTATGCCCCTCTCCTCATTAACTCTTGAGGAGGACTTTCCTAACCCCCAACCTGACTGGTAATTTATTTATGTGTCAGAGGATTGTTTTGGGTCTGAATAATTTAAATTCAGTAAGGTATTGGTTTGGTGGGGTCATCTCAACCATTGTTGGTTCCCCTCACCATATCTCTCATAGAATCATGATCTACCTTAGAAATCCCCCTCGACAGTATGCAACACTACTTATTTTATTTAATAATAGGAATACATACATTACCTTTTATAACAAAAAAGTGCATCAATTCCAACATCCACGCATATTCAGTCTTCCCATAGTCTTTTGGCAATTATAGTTATATTTACAAGTTGGGGGAAACATGGGTATTACATGAATCCACCGGGGATTTCCATATTTGCATCTGAGCAGTGGATCTGAAGGCCAATTTTCAGGATTGAGGTATAATGATTTATTTATGCCAATTTTATTGTTGAGAATAATATAAAGCCTCTCCACTTTGAAGCATGGATCAGAGACGTAGTCCATTCTTAGGATGAACTTAGTTATCATGTATTGTGTTCTTGCTCTTCTTATCATCTTTTCTCCATGATTATGTCCTCTTTAATTAATGTTGCACATAAGCTATGATTCATACTCTTAATGAAACTTATGTAATGTCATCAATGAAAAGATCCTGGATCAAATTGGTATCAGAGCAGTCTTCTTTGACTTGAATTGAGAGTGTGAATGCTTACCAAGGCCAAGCTCAAAATAGGTGAAGGAAAACTTAAGAATTTCAACCCAGAGATTGGACATGCAACTCAAGGAAGGAAAATGGATGATGAAGAGAGTTGTGTCGAGCATGAGTATAACTTTCACAAGATCTTCTATCGGATGTCAGACATGGTAGAAAAATTGTATGCAGATTACAAGAAAGAGAATAAGAAGAGAGTTAAAGAAGAGGATAATTCTTCAGTGAACCATGGAATTGGAGGAGATCTCCTGAGACTCCATAACCATATTCAAGTTCAATCTCTTCTTCCTCTTCCTCTCATTCTCAACATTCTCATCCTTCTAGTTTTCATCCAAGTACTTCTAAAAAGCCATTATTGAAACTAGATGTGAAATTTGATTTACCCATGTTTAATGGAGAAGTTAATGAAGATAATCTTAATAATGGGATCAGAAAAATCAAAGTTTATTGTCGTGTACAAAAGATTGAAGAGGAAGAGGCAAAGATCCAGTTGGATTCTCTTCAACTGGAAGGCACAACCCTTGTTTGGTGGGAGAGAAAACTTCAAAAATGCAGTAAACATAATGATAAACGTCTTTCTTCATGGTATGAATTTACATCTTCGTTGAAAAAGAAATTTAATCCATTGGGTTATGTTCAAAAATCAATGATGGAATGGAAAAATCTAAGACAAGGTAAGGGTCAGAGTGTTCAAATTTGTACAGAGGAATTTAGGAAACAATCACTTGCATTAAATGTTCCTTTAGATTCTCATGAAACTTTGATGAAGTATATCGGTGCACTTCACAATTACATTCGACATACATTGTTATTGTCTAACCCCAAAAAATTAGATGAGGTGTGTGTGCAAGCAACTCATCTTGAAAGTAGGGGAAAGAATGTACAGGAAGATCACAAACATTCAGAAGACTATTTCAAAGGGAAAGGAAAAGAAAAGGATAAGAGGACAGCTACAACAAAGAAAGAGGGAGAAAAATCATCTTGCACTCATTGCCAAAAATATGGGCACAATGATGAGCATTGTTGGAAGTTGCATCCAGAGTTAATACTGAAGCGATTTGGTAGCCAAAGGAAGTAGAAAATTGTTGCTACTATGCAACAAGACCTTGGTTCTGATTCAGGTGATGAGGAAAGGATCACAGCAGTTGGATTACAAGGTAAAGTTTTGTTGCATGCTAGTTCAAGTTCTGAAATTCCATCTCTTGAAAATGATGAAAGAAGAAGTGAATTATTCCACATAAGAGTAGTGACAAAGCACACAAAAGTGGAAACTCCATTTGATCCGGGCTCACAAGTTAACTTGATATCTTAAGAGATTGTAAAGAAATTGGGATTAACCACAACACCTCACCACAAACCTTACCCTCTTGGTTGGGTACATGATAATGAAAAAATTCAGGTTACCAGTTAGTGTAGATTGAGATTTTTTATTGCTTCTAAGTTGATAGATGAGGTTGATTTGGATGTGGTTCCTTTGGATATTTATGGTATTGTATTAGGGAGTCCTTATCTTTATGACAGAAAAGTAATCTTCTTCCGAAAAGAGAACAAATACCATCTCACAAAATATGGACTAGAGTATATAGTTAAAGCTCACATCATGAAAGCTAACCCATCACTTATCAATGTAGGTCAAATGAAGAGAGATATACATACTTGTAAGAACCTTGTTCTTACAATTGTAAAAACTAAAGATCCCGGTAATCTAATACTTTTGATTCTCTTAATCCTTTTCATAAAAATGAAATGCTTGATATGAGACAGGTCTTTCAGTGGGGACGTGGACAAAAGAGGGCCTTCAACACTTTGGAAGAAAATCTCAACCCCACACCAATACTAGCTCTACCAGACCTTCAATAGCCATTCAAGGTTGCGACTAGTACCAGTGCAGAAGCCATGAGAGCAATGATAGTTTTTAGACCTCCTAGATTTGCATCTCTTGTTTTGAAGAATTTTCATGTTAGCTATGTTGGAAAATATAATATTAACGAAGTCTTCAAATATGTATGTGAGAGGCTAATCCATGGCTTGTAGGTGAAAATATTTTCATTGCAGAACAAACCATTTTACCATTTGGGTAAACTTTTTATTCCTACCATTGAGAAAATGCATGTAATTGGAGAAACTTACACTTCTCTTGAATTTGGGAATTTTGGAGTAGAGAGGATCGTAATGTATTTATTGAGGTTATGTTTGCCTCGAATGAATGTAATTGTAGCGAAGAATGTAAAGGGGTGTGTGTTGTACCCTTTTAAGCCCACAAATAGAAAATTGTGGTTGTGCACACCACTCCATGTTCCTTCTCATCCTTGGAAGAGTATCTCCTTGGATTTTGTAGGGGGGTTTCCTATGTTGAAAATGGGTCATGACTACTTTCATGTAGTAGTGGATAGGTTTAGAAATACATGTGTCTTTATGCTATGTAACAAGTAGATCATTGTTGAGCATGTTGCTCATCTTTTCTTTCAGCATGTATGGGTCCATATTGAACTACCCATAGTCATTATTTCAGATCGAGACATTTGATTCCTTAGAGAGTTTATGTGGAGAATGATGGACACCAAGTTGAGGAGGAGGATTGATTTCCATCCATAGATTGACGATCAGATAGAGGTTGAAAACAGAATAATGGTTCAATTGATTCGAGGTTACCACTGCGAACATCCCAAGTCATGGGATGATCATATACAGTGTATGCAATATGCACACTTCACCATCTTGGAGAGAATTGGCACAAATTCCTTTCGAGATATACCGCCAAATATGCAAGTATACTTAGTTGTAAAAATGAAAATTTATGAGCCTCAAATGATCATGGATCAGTAGGAGAGTGTTTCAGTATCGTCAGTGAACGCATTTTCCCCTGAATACTTGGACGAATTAACAGAAGATATCATCCTGGAAAGAAGGACGAGGAATTCACATAGGAGTAATATTTGAGTGGGCTTGAAGGGCACACATCCAAGTAAATCATGGTGGTTCAAGAAACAGAAAGTGAGGGAGAAATTCACTCACCTACCTAGTGACTAATGAGACTTTTGGAGGCCCAAAAGCTTCTTAGTGGGCAAGAATGAACCAGTGGGATCTAAAAGGGAAAAAATTCGAAGTTCTCAAATCTAAGACAAAATAGTGCCAAGTCGAATTGCTTATCGCAAGTTTTCCAATGGTGCGAACGGCACCTCAAACGGAGTATGAACGAAGAATTTATGGTTGGTCAAAGTTGGCAGTCAACCTTAGTCAAAGTCATTGATGATGTCATCATCCATACAAGCGACGTAGTATGTACCACGGTGAATTCATCATGATGACATGGAACCACCCAGGTACTGACACATGGTAAGAGGATTTGTATTTTTTGGGGACCACAGGGGCCAATCAGCAACTGACACATGGCACCCCCAAAGGATGCCACGTGACCCCACCCAGGGGTTGCCACAAGGTAGCCCGACAATGTGACAAGTGGAATATATTTCAAGAATAGGTGGTGGAAGAGTTAGTAGTATGACTGGATAGGACCGACAAATGATAGGGTGCCACATGGCCTAATTAGTGGGTGCCATGTGGCACCCCAGAAACGCCCAATGAGGGACAGTGACCGAACTTGCAAAAAAAATACATATACAGTCATTGGTCGACCAGCACCAAACCCAACGGTTGTCCCAGCCAACGGCCCACCATATCCAGTGGGTATGTCTGAAAATATGGAAGCCTACACAACATTTCGGTGGTAAACATACCAGCAAGTGTTAAATGGGTCCGACAACCTGTGAACCATGAAAGGGTCCCGTCAACAGTTGGCGCAGGAGATTTCGCGAAGGTCGTAATATAGTTTTGAATCATATATTAAAATATATATATATATATATATATATATATATATATATATAATTTTTTTCCTACAAAATTTTAAACCTCCCCTAACTATATACCCAATTTAAACCTCTGCCAACTATTTGGGATACCGTCCCTATTGAAACATCCGCACAGAAATTTTTATTTAAATCCGAGTTTATTCCGTCGTTAGGGATCTATGCCCATATTTTGTATAGTGGCATGCTTTTCAATGCAGGTTCTGGAGTAATTATTTCAAACTAGTGGCACGCTTTATGAGGCAGATATCCAAACAGGGGTCTGGAGCTGACTATGTCAGATTGAGATGAATTGACACTAAATTCTGTACTACTCCTCGCCACAAATCCACCGGGGATGTCCATTTTTGCATCTGAGCAGCGAATCTGAAGGCCAATTTTCAAGCTTGAGGTATAATGATGTATTTATGCCAATTTTATTGCTGAGAATAATACAAATCCTATCCACTTTGAAGCAAGGCCCGGAGACGTAGTCCATTCTTGGGACAAACTTTGTTATCATGTCTTGTGTTCTTGCTCTTCTTCTCAACTTTTCTCCATGATTATGTCCTCTTTAATTAATGTTGCACATAAGTTTTGATTCATACTCTTAATGAAATTTCTGTAATGTCATTGATGAAAAGATACTGGATCATGCATGGAGAAGGTGTGCAAAAGATGAATTCATACAACAAATCTAGGAAGTGATTGCAAAATTTTTGGTATTTATTCATGTACTTGTGCTCCCAGAGCACTTGGAAATATAGATGAAAGTATGGGTTAGTTGGCTTCCATGCCCAACCCATCTTTGGGTACTGGTGGGCTACACACATTATGTCTATGAGCTATGAAGACATATGGAAATCGGGGAAGGTCCCGGGCTGGGATTTTATGACTGCAGTGATGGCCTCTTTTAGGTTTGTTGATAGAATGTCATCCCAGTTGAATGGAAATCCTTTATCCATGCAGTGGTAAAATAATGGAATGTGTTAGAACTCTGTAATTCCCAGAGGTTTTCAAGGGTAGAATAAATTGACAGAGGTAACTTATCAAAACCACTTTTGAAACTGGGATCTAGCCCTACCAGTTTCAAAGAGGGATCTCTCTATATGATTTAGATTTGTTTGGGTTTTAGATATTAGGTTAGTTAAAATAGTTTGAGGTTTTTTGTTTGTTTATAAAGGTTGGCTGAAGAAAAGAAATAAACTTCCATTGGGCTATGGGGTTTGTATTAAAGATCAAAATCAGATACAATTTTTATGAGCTTCCTTCACAGGGCGAGGTAGTGAGAATGCTGGATCTATTGGAATTAAAAGGGTTGGAAAAGACACAACATCTGAGAAAGTCAATCAAGCAAAGAATAAGTTAAGAATTTATTTACTTAATATCAGATGAATAACATTAAGATCACTAAATGACCAGAAAAAAAAGTGTACGAGACAAATTATGTTCATTAACTTCCTTTTAATTATTAGAAACTGGAAACATAATGATCACAGAGAAAAGTAAACATTTAATAGAGAAAGATAAACATCACCAATGATCAAACACAAGAACCCTGTGAATAGACTTTTTATTACTAGTCGATCATTTTGAAAAGATTACACAAATATCTCCCTGGGTGAAAAAATCAACCTTCAATACTTCGAAGTGAGAAGTATTTATACAATAGTTACATATGATTATGTCATTAATGACTAGGATATTGTGGATAAAAAAATCTAACTAACCAGATTACAAATTACAAAATAATAGGAGTTGCTAATCTATTCAAATCTTTGGTGTTGATTCTATGGGAAGTAGTTGATGATTCATCACTTTGACTTGATTGTCTTCTTCATGCTGACTCGGAAATCCACATCACTTTTGCTCAAGTAAAGAACATATGTCTTCCCATCTCTTTGGACTAGGGATGGAAACCTTGAGTAACTTTTTGTATATTTCGTCGATTTCAATGTACTTGGCAAAAGTAGGCTTTGTAATAAAAATATATTTTATCTCATGTTGGATGCTCAGGTCCAACTGTAATGTTTCTAAGAAAGCCTTGCCAGTAATGCTTCCTTGTATACCTACAAATTTATAACCATCCTTTTCCATTGTGTTGATCTTCTGCTTATATTCTGACATAGTGATGAGCTTGCCACTTATCACTAGTAGTCTAGGGAGTCCCTTCTTGTGTAGCATGTCAACCTTGCTAAAACATATTTGCACTCCAATGTCCATCATCTGAGATTTATCCTCTAGCTGAAGCATTAATCCTTTCTTGGTCAAGACCTTCTTGACCTCAAGGATGTTCTCCATCATGTCTTCAATTTCCAATGCCTCTAACTCCTTCTTAGTCTTGGAGTTTAGGAACCTGATGAGCTCAGTGGCCTATGTAGGCTTCTCCCCTAATTCTTCCCTTATCTTTTTAGTTGCTTGTTTGGCCTTCTATACCAGTTCATGTTGTTCAAAAACGATTTGTATGAAAGTCCATATCTATGCCATTGACTTTTTGATGTCCATCCAGATGTTTTCCTTGGCCTCAGACAATGTTTTAGCCATGACAATCTCCTTCTACAGATTATGTAATTCTTGACTAAGTCTTTGTGATTTTTGCATTTCTGTGTTATAGCTGGCCTAGAACATGGACTTCAGGTCCTGGAGGATTTTTACCTCTTCTTTCAACTTTCTGATTTCTTCCCCTTGCAGTGACATGTCCTCCATATACTTTACCATCTTCTCAGAAGCATATGGAACTTACACTAGGATGGTTGATGGAATCTCTGTTGTTGTGGTTGTTGTTTTTGTACTAACTCCTGTGAGAGAAACTGCATCCAGTGGGTTAAACGTCATATACACATTATTTTATTTCTCTTTAACCAACTGGTCTAACTCAGACTCTATCTATTTTATCTATGCATTATATTCCATTATCAATTTCATCATCTCCTCCTCGTGGCCTTCAAGTTTATCCATTTCCTTTTCTTGTGAATCTCCAGTGGCTGGAAGATGGGTCATAACCAATCTTCAGCACCAGCTCCTCTAGGGATTTGATTTTATTATCTTTGGCCAAGGATGGTATATTTTCCATCTTCAATTGGGATTGGACGTTGTTCAAAGATACCTGCAACTTCGAGGTCATCAGTGAAGTGTTGTTAGAGTGGAGAAAATCATCTCCCTTGTTTTCCCATGCATGTCCATTTGGTCTATTGGATGAATCTCTTTCACGTCAAACTCAAAAGAGACTTTCTTGTAATCAGAAGCTCCCTTGGGATGAGGGAACTGTGCCTATAAGAATTCCATATGCATTCTTCCCTTCTCTATGTCAAATGAAGACAGTAATCTATGTTGGGTTGTAAATGTCTGCTTCCAAAACTAGGCATATGTGCTGCTATTCAGAATTTCATTCTTTTGCTTGATCATTTTGTATTTCTAAAAAATGTTGGATATTATTGGCTCGTGGGAGGACTCAGTTGGCAGTGTAGTGTCTTCTTTCTTCTTAGAGGAGGATGCGGACACTATATGTTGACTACCTAAGAAAATTGAGGAATGTGGCCCCTCCATAACTATAGTGGATTGTGTTTCTCCTTCTCTAATCATGCCTGGTGTGTGGCTATTTTTTGTCATATTCTTGTAGACTTGAAGTCTTCAGTTGTTACCTCTGTGACTGAAGGTGAAACCTCTTTAATGTATCTTTTTTTTGTTTTAACCTGAGGGGTGTTGGTATGTGAAATGTTGGCAGGTGAAGGCTTCTCTTCTATCTCCAGCAAATTATTTTCCTGCCAGTCTGTCTAGTTCATAAACTTTTCTATTTCAAGATTTGGCACATGAGGATAAGGAGAAGTCTTATGTTTGAGCCTGATTTCTGATATAATGCCAAAGGGGTCAAAATTCCATGGGAATCTTAGACTAAAATGCATCTCTTTAAAAAGTTCGTTGGCATCTTCTCCTGCAACTCTATTGTTACATATGAAAGAACCAATTTGGCTCTTGATCCTAAGTTGCTACTTCTTCTTGAATGATACAAAGTAGATGTCATCAGATTTTATAATCTGTCTGATGTATTCCAATGCAAAGATTCTGACAGGGAGGTATTTTGGCAGTTTATATGGTGGAAATTCACACCCATAAACTTTGATCTCAGTATGGTTCTGGTAAATATACCAGTATCTTATTTTGGCTAAGTCTGATAGGTGAAGAATTCTCTGGACCTCCTCATTTATCCTTGGTTCCATTCTGTTGCCGAGCATGCACACACTGGATGGTAAAACTGATAAATGAAGTGTTTGAAGTTGAACTCGAAGAAATTACTCCTTACTAGTGATGTCCAAGAAGTCACTAATTGAGGATTCCTGTTATGATCCAATTTCTGGAGAGCACAGGAGAATTTGTCTACTTGGAAGAAAAGGAACAGGTACACCAGCATTGGGGAGTACTTGAACATTCCCTTTGTTGAGAACTTGAAGAGTTGTTCATGCATATTGTCAACCAGATACTGACTAAAATTGAACCGAGTTGTAGCTTTCTCTTTTGTGGAGAAAATGGACAGAAAACCCAGGATGGGTTCGTCTACCCATTCATTAGAAAAATATCCTAATAGGAAACAAAGGGTGGAAATGATTTGGTTTGCTCTGATTGAGAAAATATAAGATGGATAGGGAGTTTTTTTCTTAGGAAACTTCGCGTCTTCTGGTAGGAAGATTTCAAATATTTCGGCTCTTTGGGGGGAAGAAAGTTTCTGATAGAGGTCATTCAGGATTTCAATGGAGAAAGGGTTGGCAAAATCGATTATGGGGATATGTAGCATCTGGTTTATTGATTCAGGGGTAATCGTGAACAAAGTTTCACCATATGAAGACATGATGGCCCTTTGGTCGGGAAGGTAGTGGGATTGACATTTAAGGGCAAACTCTGGGAAATGATAGGTCTGAGGAAACATGCATAATGGAAGATTGGACTCCCAGAGTCTAATCTCTTCACTCTGATCTAAGAAAATGTCCTTTAGCCAGAAGTGTAATTTGAAGAAATTGAATTCACACTTCGTCTCTACAACTTGGTAATATTTATCATCCAAGGGAGTGTGGTCCAGGTCGATGGCAGGAGGAAGAAATGGGTTTTCTTTTGTTTCGGTAGATTTGGTTTTGGGATTCATAATTAACAGAGATCTGAAGGAGAAAAAGGTATTGAATTTAATTGCTCGGTTTAATGGCGCCTGTTGCCGGTGTGCCTGGTGGTGGTTAGCTTGAAAACTAGGAATGGTGTTGTGTCAACTGTGTCTGGATGGTGAACAGTATGGTAATGGCGAAGAAACAGAGTTAAACGATGTAGGGGGGTGTCTGATATGATGCGGGTGGTGAATTGGACGAGTAACGGTCACGGGGGATGGAATTCATTGGCCAACAGGTATATGAGTGTGGCATGTGACAGGGTAGATGAGTGTGATGTGTGAAAGGGTAGTGAGGTACGGTGGCGGAGTGAGGTGGGCGATATTGGATGAGCGGTTAGGTGGTTTCCCCGGAGGGGGGGTAGGTGGTAAGCGGAATTGAGTGGGGAGGTCTGGTAAGATATGGAGCTAACACATTGTGGGGGACCCGCGCTAGGAACATCGCTCTCCCGGACCCACCACCATTAAAGGCAGAAAGGACGGGAGGGTCCAAAAATCATTTTCGGTCATTGATCTGGGCGTTGATGGATCAGTCGCTAAAAATTGTACGCCCTTTAGTCACAACATGAAAAAAGGTCAAAACTCGATAGCACTTAGGATAAAAACATTTTGTGGGTAGCGTTAGCTCCCCTTTCTTTATTTTTTCACCAAGGAGTCAAAAAACACATCAAATTAACTCAAATAAAAGCCATTTAATCAATATTTTTGCAAATCTTATTGAAATGAAACCAAACTAATCTAACTCTTAGCCTAATCAACTAACACATTAATTCAGCTTAGGCTGTTGGATTAATAATTACTCTAACCTAATACATTTGGCCAAGATTAGACTGTTTGGCCAAATTTATTCACTAACCTATCAACATAAATTTAAATGGTTTGATCATGGTTACACAGCATGAATAAAACCAAGTTTATTTCATGGGGTTTTATCTTTTTATCTTTTTCTCTTTTTTCTATTTTTATACCCTCTTTTGATTTTTTATATTTTTTATTCTTTCTTTCTTTTTTTTAATTTTCTTTTCTTTTCTTTTTCTTTTTCTATTCTTTTATTTCTTTTTCTTTTTCTTTTCTTTTTTTTTCTTTTCTCTTTGTAAATCATTTGCAGAATAAAATATTATTTACAATTCAATACAACTAGAAGAAGAGATTTTAATCACCAGGTGATCATATGAAACATAGGGTTATAATAGTGGCTCCACTTGGGGATGGTGCTCTCCTTGTGAGGTGCCAAGAACGAGTTACCTGTTGCCTTGAATCTTCTTCTCCAGTGTTTTCCTACATCCTGATTTGATTTATTCTAATTTTAAATCTGGCGATCCTGATCAGTGGCTTAGGGCCTTCTCTTCGGGCTTCAACCACTTGATCAAAAACACCCACACCTGACATAAAAGTAAAAAATGGTTTGTACAATGAGATGAGTGAGAAAATATCTTCATTCTGGTGGAATGTAATGTTTGAGCATTCTGTCATTGATCCCTGGAATATCTGCTCAATCGATGTCCTTTATTAAGAATGCATTGTTTCCTATGTAAGCATGGATTATGAATGGGCCTTTCCATAAATTGTCGAACTTTCCATGCTTTCCCTTGTCTTCATTTCTCGAATCCCATTTCAGTACTATATCACCCAATTTGAAATCATCATACTTTGTTCTTCTATCCTAGATTTTCTTGATGCTCTCTTGAATCACCTGAGTCTGGTTATAAACCTCTCTATACTGTTGCAGATGTATCATTTGATTGATCCTTCTTTGGATGTTGTTCGGTTCTACTTGTACTTCTTGTAATAGCTTCATAACAGGAACACCCAAAGAGGTGGGAAAAACAACGTCTGTTCCATACACCAACTAATATGGAGACATACCAATTGACCTCTTTGTAGTCATCATGTTTGCCCAAAGTGCATGTACCAACTTGTTGTGCCATGATTTGTTATTTTCCTGCAGCATCTTCTTGATGATATTGACCAAACTATTATTATAAGACTCTACCAATCCATTTCCATGAGGGTAATAGGTTATAGAGTTTCCTAAAGTGATATGATACTTACTGTAAAATTCTATCATCTTTTTTTATCTAAAATTTGTTTCATTATAAGTGATAATATTCCTGGGGCATCCAAATCAAGAGAGAATGTTAGTTTCCAAGAATTTTATAATCATAGCATCAGTGGCTTGCCTGAAGGGTACAACTTCAATCCACTTGTTGAAGTAGTCAGTAATTGTGAGGATCCACTTATGTTGGGCTGATGAAGGTGGGTGAATCTCTCCAATAAAATCCAAACCCCATTGTTGAAATGGAGCTTCAACCGAAATAGGCTTCAAGGGTAAAGGAAAAAATTTCTTGTTGCCTTCAAAGATCTGGCATTTGTGACAAGAGGTTACCTTTTTGTGGACATCTGCAAACAAGGTTGGCCAGTAGAAACCAACTCTAACAATTTTGTTAGCAGTAGCCTTCCAATTTAAATGTCCCCCACAGTCTCCTTCATGGAACTCCTGCAAAGCTTTGTCAACTTCATATTTCAATAAAAAATTCAATAAAATTCCTCCAGCATCTTTCCAGTAAAGATTTCCATTCATAATGCAATATTTAAAAGCTTTAAGCTTTAAGAATCTAGCTTTAGTTTTTGTCAAACTAGGAGGAGCTTGTAAATGATGTAAGACAAAGATAAGGTTTGCGTACCATGGAAAATTTGAGAACACATCCTTGACATGTGGAGTCGCCTGCTCTCCCTGTTCATCAACTGTAGAGAGAAATTTTATATCTAAAGCATGAAAAATTGATTCAACCATCAGTTTGGCTAACCCTTGACCATTGATCATCTTGGTTGGTTTGATTTATATATCATACTCCAGGATCACAGCAATCCATTTACCTCTTCTACCATCTGGGTTATCTTGAGTCAGAATATCTTTCACCACTAGATTAGGAACATTAGCAATGATATGTGAGTGGAGAATGTATACTCTTAAATCATTAATTTCTTTTACCAAGGCAAAAGCATGTTTCTCCATGATATTTTAGTTCAATGCAGCATTGCTCAATGATTTGCTGAAAAATGTTATCGGTTGTTCATGGCCTTCACTGTTTTTCTGCAAAAGGACTATTGCAATGGTATGTTCAGAAGAAAAAGAGAATAAGTATAAATCTTTGGTATAATCAAAACTAATTAGTACAGGACACTGTATCAATGCATGTTTCACTTGATCAAAGGAATGCTTACCTTTTGTGTTCCATTTTGTTTTTGTATCTTTTTTAAGCATGTTTTTTATGTTTCTGAGGAGTTGTGCTAAATTAGGGATAAATCTTCTCATAAAGTTTATTTTCCCTATGAATGATTGCAATTCCTTAATGTTTCTTGGATGGTCTATCTTCTGGACAGCCTCAATTATTCTAGGGTCTATTTTGATTCCATCTTTAGATATAATGTTTCCCAATAGTTTTCCCTCTTCTAAACCAAACAAAGTTTTATTAGGATTTAGTGAGATTCCAAATTTTCTACACTTTTCAAAAACTTTCCTAAGGTGTTGTAAATGTTCTTCATATGTTTTTGAATAGACAATTACATCATCCAAGTATATGACAATAAATATCCCAAGTTCATCCACAAAAGCAATGTCCATTTCTCTCTAAAATGTGGCACCAACATTCATTAAACCAAAGGGAATTTTCACATACTGAAAGTGCCCCAAGGTCTAGTGAATGTTGTTTTCTCTTGGTCATCGGGGTGGACAAGGACTTGGTTGTAGCCATAAAAACCATATAATAATGATATTATGCTAGATCCAACTACCTTTTGTAAGATATGATCCATTTTTGGCAGAGGATAGTTGTCTTTAAGTGAGACTTTGTTGAGGTTCCTAAAATCAATGCAGAGCCTGATTTCTCCACTCTTCTTTCTGGTAGGAACTAGATTAGAAACCCATTTTGAAAATCTCAAGGGAACTATTATTTTAGCATCCTACATTTTCTTTATTTCTTTTTCTATTAGAGGCATTAACTTTGGATTAATCCTTCTAAGTTTATGTTTGAAGGGATTATGATTTTCTTGTATGGGAATTTTATGTTGTATGATGCTAGTGTCATAAGATTTTAAATCTTCATAGATCCATGCAAAGACATCTACAAATTCTTTGAACAGTTCAATATATTTATGTTTTTTCTCATGAGGTAAATATTTGGATAATTTAATCATTTTTGGTTTTTCATATGTTCCTATATTATATTCCTCAACATCTATCTTTTCTAGTAGGTTCACTTTTTGGTTTTTTATCTACATCATTGAAATCAAACAATTCTTCTAAAGGAACCAACCCTCTAGGTAAAATATTATTCTTCAATTGAAAAATATCAGAGTTTTCATCTTTTTCATTTGTTTCTTATAAATCTAATTTATTTACACTTTCATTATCACTATCTACATCAATGTTTGCACACTCAAATTCGTTTTTGGACTGTAGGAAATCATCAATCTGTTCATCATTACCAAACACTTGCTAGTACATGATATTTTCTGGGATAGTAGGTCTGCATTTCACCTCTGTTGTGTATTGGTGATTTGGATGGAAAGGTATTTTACAAGTGGTTGTCGAAGTAGCCAGTCCATCTACAAGGATGTTTTGGCCTCTAGGAATCACCTGCAAGTCATATTCAGTAAACCATTGTAAAAAATCCAAAACAACATTTCTATAGGCCCTCAACCTTGGGTGTTTGGAAGAATACTCACCGTTGATCTATTTAATGATAAGTTTAGAATCACCTCTTACTGAAATTCTTTTGGCACCAAGATTTTTCAGCAATTTTAGGTCGAGCATTAATGCTTCATACTCAGCTATATTGTTGGTGCACTGGAAATTTAATTTATAAGAATGGCTTTCTGGATACCTTAATGTACCCACACCCCAACTCCAGATCCTTCTTTATTGACAGCTCCATCGAAATCTAAACTCCAGAGAGGTTCTGTTGGTTCATCAGTTTGTATTGTCACTATTTTATCTTCCTCGGGGGTTGCTTTACTTTCCTCCAGGTTATACACATAATCTTCCAATTGTGCAATTTGATTATCCATGTCACCATAATTATATAAAATGAAGGAGTCCATATCAGAATGAACATAGTATAAAGGATAGTTATGTGGTTTCTCTTTACTATTGACCATGTATTTCATCAGAGTCTTTTTGTACAATCTTTTGTGTTGACCAAATACAGGAATGGTGGCATAAGACATGTCCAGCTGTAAGGTGCCCTTTAACTTGTCACCCCATGATTGAGATAATAACATGCCATATTTTGGAGGAATATCTACAACAACAATATCCATTACCATGCTTTTGGTTGGGATTTGTGCCATGGTAATACACAAGTCTTTGATCAGACCTGTGCATTTAACTTTACTTGAATCAAAGGAGTATAAGTCCTTGTAAGGCCTGGTAATATCAAGCCCTAATTTCTCCATCACAGCTTTGGGCATAAGATTGTGAGAAGTGCCAGAATCCAGCATGGCATTGTGTAATGTCTTATCATGAATATTTAAACTGATGTAAAAAGGAGGAACAAAACGATTGTCAATTTATCCCTCAACCTCAAGACCAAACAACATTTATGGTTGATCATCAGCAACGTTGAAAGTGTTTGTACCTACTCCTAGTTCTATGTTCAAGGATATGATCACTTGCAAACTATAAGCATTCTTGTTCATCAGTTCTGACAGAGGAATAAGTATTTTTCAGTTTGGCCAATTCACTTTCCAAGCTGAATGTGGTAGGCCTTCTGTGGAAATTTCAATACAAATTAAGTATTTCCTACTATTCTCCTGATCTAACAATTATACACCACTATTAAATACAGAATCGATTCTACTATTATTCTTGCAGAAAATTAAACCACAATCACAAAGTGAAATATCAAGAACACATAACACAGAAGTTTTTCCGAGAAAGCGTAAAGCTAAAAACCCCACTATCATATATTATGTATATCATGAATCATGAAACAAACTCATACAAAACTCTAATCCAAGAGATCTCAGTACAATACAATTGTCTCACACTGTCATACACAAATCAGCAAATACATGTTCCAATTCTTGTGTCCAGACAGCTTGCCTCCTCTGCACAAATCCTTGCAATTAGAATTCTCACAACTGAAATTACAATTGCCTAGTTTTCACATGCTCATAAGCATATCCACTGCATGTGTGATAAAATCACAAATGATAGCCAAACTGTCCCTTTCACCTGTTATCTCAACTGGGTCTCCACTGGATCTGACATGCATGTAGTTAACCGTGGCGAATCTTCAGTTGCATGTGAGTTCATTGATTTACAGAACTCTCACTAGTGCAAGTTTAGTTACAACTAGTACAACTGATCTTAACTCACTTAACTACACTTATAGTTTTGTTACAAATCCAACTCACTCAGTTATGAATGAAATAATAGATTAACATTTATTGTCCAATTTATTTAAGGGAAAAGTAAATTAGACACATGTTTCTTATTGACTTTTCAACACTCCCTCTCAACGAGAAAGGGATTATCCTTCACCCCAATCCTGTCTCTATGATATTCAAATTTTCTCCTAGTGAGAACCTTCGTCGGAATGCCTACATCCTGATCTTCCGTAGGAATGTATTGAAGCAACATGATCTTCTGCTGCACACAATCTTTGAGATGATGATATCAGATATCTATATGCTTAGATTTGTTCTGAAACACAGGATTAATCGAGAGTTTAATGCAACTCTGATTATCACAATAAATCACTGTCAGATCTAAATGAGAACCAAACAAACCAACCAAGATCTTCCTCATCCAGATAGCCTCACATGCAGCTTGACTTGTTACCATGTATTTTGCTTCCACTAAACTAAGTGCCACAGATCTTTGTTTCTGTCTGTACCAAGAAATAGTTGTAGATCTGATACTAAAGATCCCCCCTAATGTTCTCTTTATGTCTGTTGGGATGCCTGCCCAATCTGCATCCGTGAAGCCATGCAACTTCACCTCATCCATCTGTCTGTACCATAATCCATACTCAGATGTGCCCTTCAGATATCCCAGGACATGCTTACCCACCTTCCAAAAGAGTTTGGTAGGCTTAACCATCGCTTGACTTAGTTGGTTAACTGCGTAGCAAATGTCTGGTCTCATGTTCACTAAATACATTAGCGAACCCACTAACTGTCGATAGACAGTAGCATCCACTACTTCTCCAGAAGTAGCATCCTCTTTCCTCCAGTTTCCTGGAAGAGGAGTATCCATGGGTTTGCATCCCTCCATGTGAAACTTACCCAGTATCTCCCTTGCATACTTTCCTTGAGACACAAAAAGTTCACCATCTCGCTGCCATATTTCCAAACCAAGGAAATAATGAAGAAGGCCCAAATCCTTCATCTCGAACTCCTTTGCAAGGTCCTCCTTGCATGAGTGTATCAGCTGCTCATCACCGGTAAGTATTAAATCATCAACATAAAGCACAATGATTAAAAGCTTACCCTCCACCACAATTTGGTATAGGTTTGCATCCACTTCACTTTTGGTAAAGCCCAATCCAGTGAAATAGTTGTTTATCCGAGTGTACCAAGCACGGGGTGCTTGCTTCAGCCCATACAGTGCTCTCTTGAGTCTGCACACATGTGAATCTTTGTCAATGGTCTAAAAACCTTCTAGTTGTTCAATGTACACTTCTTCCTCAATGATCCCATTGAGGAATGCAGTTTTTACATCCATCTGATGAATGCACCAACTCATCTGCGCTGAGAGTGCAAGGATGGGTCTTATGGAAGAGTACCTTGTGACAGGTGCAAAGGTATCATCATAATCTATCCCCTCGATCTGTGAGAAGCCTCGGGCCACAAACCTGGCCTTGTATTTCTCCACACTCCCATTAGCATCTTGCTTTACCTTGTAGATCCATCTCGAACCTACCACTGATTTGTCGACCAGTCTTGGGACAATTTCCCATGCACTATTTTTGACAATGGAGTCATACTCCTCTACCATAGCATCAACCCAAATGGGGTCCTACACTGCTTCTTGAAAGGAATATGGTTTAGTCACAATACATTTTCTCATGAGAGAAATGTATCCATCAAATCGATCAGGAGACTGTCTCTGTCTGCGCTGTGAAGTAGGGGCTCTTACATTCTGTGCAGCATCTAGTCTCAATCTGTCAGCTTTCGCGGTGTTCTTTCTGCCATTTCTGATGGATGGCTCTGGTTGAGTGGTTTCCTCCACTCCATGAACCTCCTCATGTGGTTGATCCACATATTGAGACTCATCCTTGGGAACCAGCAGTTCCTCTTCTGCATGCAAGTCTAGCTCCCTCTCAAGTGACAACCGCATGGCTTTCCCCTCACTGAATTTTATATCCCGTCGCATAACAGTCATCTTACTGTTCGGAAAATACACACGATAATTATGGGGTGTTTATGTGTACCCCACAAATATCCCAACTTCAGCAGTCAGTTCCAGCTTCTTCCTGGAATCCTTGGTCACATGCACATGAACAAATGAGCCAAAATTTTTAAAATGAGAAACATCAGGTTTCTTACCAGTAAAAGCTTCTTCAGGTGTACTCATGCCAAGTATTCTATGAGGACAATGGTTCTGCACATAAATCGCAGTATTGCATGCTTCTGCCCACAAATGCATTGGTAGGCCCTGATCATGCAACATCGCTCGTGCTGCACCCATGAT
This sequence comes from Picea engelmannii, assembly GCA_009831015.1. Taxonomy (NCBI): domain Eukaryota; kingdom Viridiplantae; phylum Streptophyta; class Pinopsida; order Pinales; family Pinaceae; genus Picea; species Picea engelmannii. The sequence continues at coordinate 64,079 of ML820707.1, forward strand.
CATTTTGTTCTTTCTCTCTGCGACCCCATTTTGTTGTGGGTTATGAGGTGCTATGAGTTCTCTTTGAATTCCTTCTCTGCTACAGAAGTCTTTGAATCTGTTAGAGATGTATTCTCCACCATTATCGCTCCTTAGAGTCTTCACTTGCTTCCCCGACTCTTTCTCCACCAATGCTTTAAACTCACAGAACTTTGAGAATGTTTGATCCTTCTTCTGCATGAAGAATATCCAGAATTTACGAGAAAAATCATCAACAAAAATAACATAATACCTATGTTTTTTTGTTGAATAAACCAAGAATGGTCCACACACATCCGTGTGAATTCTCTCCAGGATCACTGAAGCATGGTTCTCCTTTTCATGAAAGGTGGACTTTACATACTTCCCCAGGGTGCACCCCTTGCAATGATCTAACTGAGCAAGTGTTCCCCTTGGAAGTCCAATAGATATTTGTTGCATGATCTTCAAGGCTCCATGATGAAGATGGGCCAATCTCCTATGCCATAATTCACCCTCATCCCGGCTCACCACTTTTTTTTCCTTGCCTATCATGGCACTACAGCCATCTACCTCCAGCATGTAGAGATTCTTAACTCAAATCCCTATCTTCTTGACTTGACCCGTTGCTTTATGTCCCAGGTAGGATTTTCCACTGATAAAAACAACATCATAGCCTCTGTCCTCCAACATTACGACTAAGACCAGGTTTTTCTTTAGACCTGGAACATGCATAACATTTTTCAATTGAAATGGTTTACCTGACTCCCTCTGAAAGGTAATGGTACCAATACCAGTTGCACTGTATCATCCATCATCGCCCATCTCTATATGCATCATGAGATATTTCTCCTCCAAGCCAATGAAAGACTCTTTATCTCCGTTCATGTGGAAGGAAGCGCCACTATCAAAATACCACACCGATCTCGATGCACTTGAAGCCATGCATGTAATAAAAGAGAAGTCAAGTTCAAATTTAGAGACAAGAGCCTCACCAGTTGCAGCTCTAGCAACTGTCTTGTTCTTCCTCTTCTGTGGACAGTTAGTAGTGAGATGCCCATGTTCGTGACAGTGAAAACACTTCACTTTGGACAAATCCATCTTCTTGACTTTAGACTCAGATTTTGGATGGAATTTCTTCCCTTTCCCTTTCCTTGCCTTGGCAGTCAAAGCACAATCCTCTTCATCATCACGCTTTGATGAAGATCCATCTCTGGTGTTCCGCCTGAACTCCTCTTGCACTAGATCCGACCATAGTTGTTCCCAATCCAGCAATTTTTCCCTTCCATAGACAGAGTCTTGATAACTGTGCCAACTCTTGGGAAGTCCTAGGAGCTCCAAGCTCACCAAATCATCAACAGTGACTGTTATTCCCACACTTCCAAGCTCATCCCGACATTGGAAAAACTTCGTGAGATATTTTGGAATGGTGTCGCCCTTTTCCATCTTGATCTTCCTGAGTTTATCCTTGAGCGCCAATTTCCTATGGTTGCTACTGTTTTGGAATAGATCCGTCAAAACCTTCCACATTTCATGTGGTGTGGTTTTTCCATGTGGACTTGAGACAATGTGGTCTCGTACTCCCTCCAATAGAATCCTCCTCACCTTCGCCACTTTATTTTTCCATGCATCAAGATTTGCAGTGTTTGTCGCATCTGGCTTAGGAACATCTCTATCAATGTAATCCTTCAAGCCATTGTCTTCGAGCACTGCCTCCATCCTGTCCTTCCAAGCAATGTAGTTTGAGTTTCCCTCGAGTGAATACTCCAACCTCAAGCCATTGAAAGACATTTTGATCTTGAATCAACTGTCGCACCAAGAAAATCTTGCAAATTCGAAGGTTATCCAACCACCAAAACTCAATTGTTGCAACTTCTCTTGCCCTGGGAGGTTTTCACCCCACCTGAGAGCAACCTGAGGGAAGTTCGCACCCTGCCAATGTCTAGCCTATGAACTCTCTGAGGAATTTCGCACCCTGCTAGTGTATAGCATGTGAACCTTCTGGGGAAGTTCGCACTGTACTTCATTATGGGGTGAGGGAAGTTCGCACTTCTCCCTTAAGCAGCCTGTGAGAATGTCAATGAAGTTCGCACCCTGCCTTTGAGTAGGGTGCGATAATTTCTGCTTCGAGAATTTTGTGTAGTCTACAGTACTAACGTTCACACCCTGCTAGAGACGGGACCTGCGAGAATGAAATTATGTTCGCACCTCACTTTCGTGGCTCCATGGCCTCCGTGGCTCTGATACCATGTAGAAATTTCAATACAAATTAAGTATTTCCTGCGATACTCCTGATCTAACAATTATACACCACTCTTAAATACAGAATCTCTTCTACTATTATTCTTGCAAAAAATTAAACCACAATCACAAAGTGAAATATCAAGAACACATAACACAAAAGTTTTTCCGAGAAAGCGTAAAGCTAAAAACCCCACTATCATATATTATGTATATCATGAATCATGAAACAATCTCATACAAAACTCTAATCCAAGAGCTCTCAGTACAATACAAACGTCTCACACTGTCATACACAAATCAGAAAATACATGTGCCAATTCCTGTGTCCAGACAACTTGCCTCCTCTGCACAAATCCTTGCAATTAGAATTCTCACAACTGAAATTACAATTGCCTAGTTTTCACATGCTCATAATCATATCCATTGCATGTGTGATAAAATCACAACTGATAGCCAAACTGTCCCTTTCACCTTTTATCTCAACTGGGTCTCCACTGGATATGACATGCATGTAGTTAACCATGGCAAATCTTCAGTTGCATGTGAGTTCATTGATTTACAGAACTCTCACTAGTGCAAGTTTAGTTACAACTAGTACAACTGATCTTAACTCACTTAACTACACTTATAGTTATGTTACAAATACAACTCACTCAGTTATGAATGAAATAATAGATTAACATTTATTGTCCAATTTATTTAAGGGAAAAGTAAATTAGACACATGTTTCTTGTTGACTTTTCAACACCTTCTGCTTTGACTCTAAAAATCTGATTTATCAGCCACATTTTTTTGTGCAGTAGTTCTAGGCTGACTTGTGGATGCAACCTCAGTTTGAGTTGTTCTTGGTATGGAGTCAGGAAATCTTTTGGTAGGAGCCTCTGATTTTTCTTTTCAGGAGCTTTCTTAGGAATAGTATCGGAGGTTTTCTTGGTTTCAGAAGATTTCTTAGTTGGGCTATCATTAGTCTTTTTACTCCTTAAGTTGTATTGTCTGTGAACTTCCATTATTGCATTTTCAAAGGCTTGTTGTTCTGAATCTCCCTCATCTACTTCGGTCTATAAAAGGAGAAAAAATTATTGTTCTTCTTGAGTGAGAAAAATGGAATCATTGTCATTAACCCCCATAATATTTATGTGAATGTCATATAATCCTTCAATTATCTCTTCCCCTTCATAATCATAGTTTTCTTGAAGAGGTGGCCTAATATGTTGATTAGGACCTCTCTGATCCCTTTGGTCTCTGGGTTCTCTTTGTCTGATCTAGGGAGGATTTCTTCTGAAATTGGGATTTCAAATCTGAGGACCAGGTCGATTCTCTCTAGGTGGGTTTATGTCACCTATTTATAGTATTTCCATCATTCTCTCCATGGTTCTGACTAAAGAATCAATTTTGGCATCTGAAGTAGAAGTGGAAGGTTCTTCTTTAATTGTAACTCTCCTTTCATTTCTTTGTCTCTCTCTCCTAGCCAACATATTTTCTTCAACACTTACATCACTCTTTTGCATATCTTCCAGAGTTGCATAATTTATTTCTCTTAGTTTGTAGTACATATCAACATCGAAACCATCAGGCAACTTGATCAAGTCTAGGCCTTGAGGAGGTTTGATATCAGCAAGAATTACATTATAGATATTATTGAAACGAGTGAAACAGTCCTGTGTAGTTTCCCCTTGGTTTCTTCTGATATTTTCATATTCAGATAAAATTTGGAGAGGGTTTTTCTTTACCTCCCATCTACTGAGAAAAGATCAATAAAAAGTAGTAATATCAGCAATGCTAGCAGCAGGTAATGCTTTGAACCATTTCTTGACATCACTAGTTAAAATTTGTGCAAAGAGTCTCATTTGAACATCTGCCTCATCAACTTCCTATAAATCAAAAAAATCATTCATTTTATCCACATGTTGTTGTGCATTAAGGATTCCAATGCCATCAAACTGGGGAATCCTAGTTTGATAGTCCTAGGGCATGTTATGTAAGGGAGAAGCTAACACCAGGGGAGCATATATTGCTGCCATGATTGGTGGAGGAGGTTGAACGAAAACCTGTACAAATGGTGGAGAAGTGACAGAAGATGTGGAAGAAGCAGGACTAGGAGGTATGGAATGAGTTACTTGAGGATTGACAGAAGTCACAGCAATAGAAAGGGAAGAGATCTCAACAGACTGTTGGAAATGGGATTTATACAAATCTTGGTCAAGATTTGATGATAGATCTTGTAGTTTCTCAAACTCTTCAAGGATCCATTGATCAAAGTCTATTCCAAGAGAGAGTCTTTCAGGGGTTCTAGGTTGGAGGATGGTTTGATCTAGTATTATTTCATTCACAAAGCTATCTAATTTGGTTCTAAAGAGGCTATGTTCAAAAGGTAGGTCAAACTCAAGGTCCTAGATTGTGACTAGCTTCTCTGGAAGAGAAGTGGCCCTATGAAGAGGACTGCTACTCCCTTGACCTTCTATTGTGTTTCTTTTTCTGATTAATTTCTTTGGATTGTCTACTATTGTTATAGGTTCTGGATCAAGGTGAGATCTGGTGTGAATTCGTTTTAGAGCCAGAAATTTAAACTTTAAGAAATATAATTTAAAATGTACAAATTTCAACAACCTATGAACATTTATCTCTTGAAAGTTAGATATTTGATTGTTCAGAAATCATTTTTTCTAGGGGAGACAATTCAAAGAGTTGGAAAATTTGTTCGAGTCCCCAGTATGGTCGCCACTATGTTACCACTCTGTAATTCCCAGAGGTTATCAAGGGTAGAATAATTTGACAGCGGTAACTTATAAAAACCACTTTTGAAACTAGGATCTAGCCCTGCCAGTTTCAGAGAGGGATCTCTCTGTATGATTTAGATCTGTTTGGGTTTTAGATATTAGGCTAGTTAAAATAATTTGAGTTTATTTGTTTGTTTATAAAGGTTGGCTGAAGAAAAGAATTAAACTTCCATTGGGCTATGGGGTATATATTAAAGATCAGAATCAGATACAGTTTTTATGAGCTTCCTTCACAGTGCGAGGTAGTGAGACTGTTGGATCTATTGGAACTAAATGGGGTGGAAAAGACAGAACAGGTGAGAAATTCAACCAAGCAAAGAAGCGGTTAAGAATTTCTTTACTTAATATCAAATGAATAACATGTAGATCACTAAAAGACCAGAAACAGAGTGTATGATACAAATTATGTTCATTAACTTCCTTTTAATGATTAGAAACTGAAAGCATAATGATCACAGAGAAAAGTAAACATTTAACAGAGAAATATAAACATCATCGACGATCAAACACAAGAATCCTATGAATATCCTTTTTATTACTGGTCGATGCTTTTGAAAAGATTACACAAATATCTCCTTGGGTGAAAAAATCAACCCTCAATACTTCGAAGTGAGAAGTATTTATACAATAGTTACATCTAATCCTGTCATTAATGACTAGGATATTGTGGAGAAAAAATCTAACTAATCAGATTACAAATTACAAAATAATTGGAATGATGTTAATCTATTCGAATCCTTGGTGTTGATTCTGGGGGAAGTAGTTGATGATTCATCACTTTGACTTAACTGTATTCTTCATGCTGACTTGGAAATCCACATCACTTTTACTCAAGTAAAGAACACAGGTCTTCCCATCTCTTTTGACTAGGGATGGAAACCTTGAGTAACTTTCTATATATTTCGTCCATTTCAGTGTACTTGGAAAAAGTAGGCTTTGTAATAAAAATATATTTTATCTCATGTTGGATGCTCAGGTCCAAATGTAACGTTTCTAATAAATCCTTTCCAGTAATGCTTCCTTGTATACCTGCAAATTTAGAGCCATCCTTTGCCACTGTGTTGATCTTCTACTTATATTATGACAAAGTGATGAGCTTGTCATTTATCACTATTAGTCCAAGGAGTCCCTTCTTGTGTAGCATGTCAACCTTGCTGAAAAATATCTACACTCCAATGTCCATCATATGAGCTTTCTCCTCTAGCTGAAGCATTAATCCTTTCTTGGTTAAGACCTTCTTGACTTCGAGGATGGTCTCCATCATGTCTTCAATTTCCAATGCCTCTAACTCCTGCTTGGTCTTGGAGTTTAGGAACCTAATGAGATCAGTGGCCTCTATAGGCTTCTCCCCTAATTATTCCCTCATCTTTTTAGTTGTTTGTCTGGCCTTCTATACCAGTTCATGTTGTTCAAAAATGATTTGTATGAATGGTCATGTCTCTGCCATTAACTTGTTGATGTCCATCCAGATGTTTTCCTTGGCCTCAGACAATGTTTTAGCCATGACAGACTCCTTTTGCAGCTTATGTAATTCTTGACTAAGTCTTTGTGATTTATGCATTTCTGTGTTATAGTTGGCCTGGAACATGGACTTCAGGTCCTAGAGTCTTTTTACCTCTTCTTTCAAATTTCTGATTTCTTCCCCTTGCAGTGACATGTCCTCCATAGACTTTACCATCTTCTCAAAAGCATCTAGAACTTTCACTAGGATGGTTGATGGAATCTCTATTGTTGTGGTTGTTGTTGTTGTACTAACTCTTGTGAGAGGAATTGCATCCAGTGGCATAATAGTCATCTGCAAAATCTATTATTTCTCTTTAACCAACTTGTCTAACTCATCCTCCATCTCTTTTATCTTTTCATTCTATTCCATTATCAATTTCAACATCTCCTCCTTGTGGCCTTCACTTTCATCCATTTCCTTTGCTTTTGAATCTTTAGTGGTTGGAAGTTTCAATTATTTTTCTTCTTCAATAGTTCCTTGGTTGCCTTGACATTAGATGGGTCATAACCAATCTTCAGCACCAACTCCTCTAGGGATTTGATTTTATTATCTTTGACCAAGGATGATATATTTTCTAGATTCAGTTGGGATTGGACATTGTTCAAAGATACCTGCAACTTTGAGGCCGTCAGTGAAGTGTTTTTTAGAGTGGAGAAAATCATCTCCCCTATTTTCCTATGCATGTCCATTTGGTCTGTTGGATGAACCTCTTTCACATCAAACTCAAAATATGCTTTCTTGTAATCAGAAGCTGCCTTGGGATGAGGGACATGTGCCTGTAAGAATGCCATATGCATTCTCCCCTTCTCTGTGTCAAATGAAGACACTAATCTATGATGGGATGTAGATGTGTGCTTCCAAAACTAGGCATATGTTCTGCTATTCAGAAGTTCATTCCTCTGCTTGATCATTTTTTATTTGTCAAAAACATTGGATCCTGTTGGTTGGTGGGAGGACTCAGCTGACAGTGTAGTGTATGCTTTCTTCTTGGAGTAGGATGTAGAAACTATATGTTGATTGCCTGATAAAGTTGAGGAATGTGGCGCCTCCATAACTATAGTGGACTATGTTTCTCCTTCTCTAAGCATGTCTGGTGTGTGGCTAGTTTTTTTCCTCTTTTTATAGACTTGAAAGTCTATAGTTGTTACCTCTGTGACTAAAGGTGAAACCTCTTTCCTGGCTCTTTTTTCTGTTTGCACCTGAGGGGTGATGGTATGTGAAATGTTGGCAGGCGAAGGCTTCTCTTCTGTCCCCAGCAAAGTATTTTCTTTCTAGTCTGTATGGTTCATAAAATTTTCTATTTCAGGATTTGGCACATGAGCATAAGGAGAATTCTTTTGTTTGAGCCTGATTTCTTATATAATGCCAAAGGGATCATAATTCCATGGGAATATTAGACTAAAATCCATCTCTTTCAAAAGGTTGTTGGCCTCTTCTCCTRTAGCTCTGTTGTTACATATGAARGAACCAATTTGGCTCTTGATCCTGAGTTTTTCTTCTTCTTGAATGATACAAAGTGGATGTCATCAGAGTTTATCATCTTCCTGGTGTATTCCAATGCAAAGATTYTGACAGRGAGGTATTTTGGCAATTTGTATGGTGGCAATCCACACCCATAAACTATGATCTCAGTATGKTTCTRGTAAAGATACCAGTCCCMTGTTTTGGCTAAGTTTGATAGGTGAAKAATTCTCTAGACCTTCTCATTTATCCTTGGTTCCATTCTGTTGACGAGCATGCACACCACTGGATGGTAAAAMTGATCAATGAAGTTTTTGAAGCTAAAATCAGAGGAATKCTTACTCACTAGTAATGTCCAAGAAGTCACTGATTGAGGATTCTCATTCTGATCCAATTTTTGGAGAGCACAAGAGAATATGTATGCTTGGAAAAAAAGGAACRRGTACACCAKCACTGAGGAGTACTTGAACATTCCCTCTRTTGAGAACTTGAAGAGTTKTTCATGCATATTTTCAGCCAGATATTGACTGAAATTGAACTGAGTTGTATATTTCTCTTCTGTGRAGAAAATGGACAGAAAACCCAGGATGGGTTCGTCTACCTATTCATCAGAAAAATATCCTAACAGGMAACAAAGGGTGGAAATGATTTGGTTGGCTCTGACTGAGAAAATGGAAGATGGATAGGGAGGGWTTTTCTTAGGCAACTGYGCATMTTYTGGTAGGAAGATTTCAAATATTTGGGCTCTTTAAGGRAAAGAAAGTTTCTCATAKAGGTCGTTCAGGATTTCAATGGAGAAAGGGCTRGAAGAATCGGTTATGGGGATCTGTAGCATATGGTTTRTTGATTCAGGGGTAATGGTGAACAGAGTTTCACCATAYGAAAAYATGATGGCCCTTTGGCCGAGAAGGTAGTGGGATTGACATTTAAGGGTGAACTTTGGGAAATGATAGGTMTGAGGAAACATGTATAATTGAAKATTGGACTCCCAGAGTCTRATATYGTCACTCTGATCTAAGAAAATGTCATTTAGCCAAAASTGTAATTCAAAGAAATYGAATTCACACTTCRRATMTGCAACTCGRWAATCTTTATCAGCCAGGGGGGTGTGGTCTAGGTCGATGGGAGGAGGAAGAAATGAGTTTTCTTTTGTTTCRACGRATTTGGTTTTGGGCGCCATAACTAACAGAGATTTGAAGGAGAAAAAGGTATTGACTATAATTACCCAGTTTAATGGYGCATGTCAATGGTGTGCCTGGTGGCAGTTAGCTTGAAAACTAGGAACGGTGTTGTATCRACTATGTCTGGATGGTGAATAGTATGGTAATGGYGAAGAAACGGAGTTAAACGGTGTAGGGGGGTATTCRWTACGGCGYGGGTGGTGAGTTGGGTGAGTAAYRGTCAYGGGGAATGGCATTGATTRKCCAATGAGTAGATGAKTGTGACATGTGATAGGGTAKATGAGTGTGACGTGTGACAAGGTAGTGGGGTACGGTGGCGAAGTGAGGTGGGCGGTATTGKATGAGYGGTTAGGCRGTTTCCCCAGAGGGGGGGGTAGGTGGTAAGYAGAATTGAGTGGGGAGGTTYRGTAAGATATGGAGTTGACACGTTGYGGGGGCCCCGCACTGGGAAAACCGCTCTCTCRGACCCCCCCCCCCCCCCCCCGTTAANCCCCCCCCCCCCCCACCGTTAAAGGCAGAAAGGAYGGGGGGTCCGAAAATCACTGTCRGTYGTTGATCTGGGCATCRATGGATCAGCTACTAAATAGTGTGTGCCCTTTAGTCGYAACATGACAAAAGGTCAAATCCCAATAGCAMTYAGGATAAAAACATTTTGTGGGTAGCGCTAGCTCCMCTTTCTTTATTTTTTCACCAAKGGGTCAAAAAGAACATCAAATTAACTCAAATAAAAGGCATTTAATCAATCTTTTTGCAAATCTTATTGAAATGAAACCAAACTAATATAACTCCTAGCCTAATCAACTAACACATTAATCCATCTTAGGTTGTTGGATTAATAATTACTCTAACCTAATACATTTGGCCAAGATTAAACTGTTTGGCCAAATTTATTCACTAACCTATATAATTTGGCCAAGATTAGACTGTTTGGCCAAATTTATTCACTAACCTATCTAATTTGGCCAAGATTATACTATTTGGCCAAATTTATTCACTAACCTATCAACATAAATTTAAAGGGTTTGATCATGGTTAGACAGTATGAATTAAACCAAGTTTATTTCATGGGGTTTTATCTTCTTCTCTTTTTTCTATTTTTATACCCTCTTTTGATTTTTTATATTTTTTATTCTTTCTTTCTTTCTTTTTCTTTTATTTTCTTTTATTTTCCTTTTCTTTTTCTTTTATTTTCTTTTCTTTTCTTTTTCTTTTCTCTTTGTAAATCATTTGCAGAATAACATATTATTTACAATACAATAAAACTAGAAGAATAGATTTTAATCACTAGGTGATCCTATGAAACATAGGGTTATAACAGAATGTATGATAGGGAAAAATTGGAGGCATCTTGCTCCCCATATAGCCTGCATAACATGGTCACCATGTATTGATAAGGTCTTCTGAGAGAAGACGTGGGATTTACGCCATTGTGTCTGAGTTTGAACACTTTTTCTAGTTTATACCAGGTGCGGCATAGATCCTTGGTTGTATGCTCAAACCCCCCAAGAAGTTTGATGTCTAGCTTCTTGGTTCTTTTTCCCATATGATAACATTTGGCTAGATCCACGAGCTAGAATGACATTATGGGTTGTCCCACGGCATTACAGACATACCTATTTTCCAAATGCATGTGTTTCAGTATCCAAGTGATAGTGTCGGTGCAAGGGAACATAGCAGCATGGGTTGTTGCTCTAAATGTCCTAGACTTTATAATATTCTTGAATTTCTTTAGTTCATCCTGATCTTCATCATTAGTGGTGAAATTTTTTTTTTTGAACATCTGATATACATCCCCCCATATGAGAACATCTTCTCCCTTATCCAGGAATCCGTAGGTATCATTGTACATGGCCCCTAGAGTGTATGTTTCATCTTCAATCTGTCAGCCACTTCCGCAGGCCTCGATGGAAGGCACTTTACTAGTTGTCTTCTTCCTCAGAGACATGTCTGGATCTGCAAGGTAAGGATGAGATCAGTACAAAGAAAAACATAACTGATACATAAAATTAATATGTCTAAGTATCTTCAAATACCCATGGATTCACTTGAGCTGATGTTGGGTGGAATATCGCCATCCGATGATGAAAGTATAATAGCAGGTATGGTCAGCACTTTGGTGAGATCTATAGAAATTGGATTAAAGGAAGTTCAAAAGGTGAAAATCATAGCAGATCTTATGAAATTTTCTAATGACTATCAGTGGGGTTAGTTTTGAATGCGTCAATGATTAGGTATGTAAATCGGAAAAGTTAGTGAAAATCCTTCGGTGAACATCAGGAGAGTTGGTGGAATGGTTTTTTATGGGCCCTGTTATCGCACGGTTTGTAGGAAGGATCCAAAGAGCTTGAGTCAGACTTGAAACCGGCGTAACAGGAGCTTCCCCACCCACTGTCACCTCGATGGGGAGCTCTTTCTATTTAGGATGGGCTAGTCCAAGGAAGACGTCCCTATGGCAATCTGGGTCAATGAAAGGCTAAAGGGTGAAGGACTAAGTCAAGGAAGGTTCCTTTCACAGATTGCCGCCCAAGTATTGGATAATCAAGAAGAAGTCTTCCACTGATGATGCACCTGTTTGCGAGACAAGACAAAGAAGACTGGAAATGTGCTTTGCAGTGGGTTAGTACTTCATAAAATCAATGATTATCTTTATCATGTATATATGAGCAAATGATTAAGTGCTATTATTGACGAAGTTAATGATGGCTCAATAAAGACAAAAGGTTAATATCACTTCATCAATAAAGCATAAGAGCATTCAATGTTCAATATTAAATCCTTGTATCATATCAATAATGCAATAAATATTCCAATTTAGCTCATATACATAAGGTTGTTGCGTCATCTATGTATTTTTGTTGCAATGATGTGAAGCTTCAATATTTAGGTCAATGACAAACAATGAGTAGAACGTTTTATCAAAAAGGCTTAGAGATGCAACCAATAACTCAAAGTTTATCACAATAAATGGCAAATGTCACAATGTTA
>ML820708.1:36760-48631 GCA_009831015.1 Picea engelmannii
ATTAGTAGTTTATACTTTCGACATGTATATATATTTTTTGTTCCTTTTAAAAGATAGTCATACAAAAGAAAATAACCCTATTTTTTTTTAAAGAGTTAGGATTAGGTAACATAATAACCCTATTTTTTTAAAGAGTTAGGATTATGTGACATAATACTACAGGTAAATTTTTCTACGCATAATCAAAATTTTATTTCCTTAAAATTTGTAAATGTTGGACAATTGGTTTAGATAGTTGGCTTGGACAGTTGGTTCTCACTGATGTCAACCCTTAGAGATTGATGTCAACCCCTGGCGAGGTATAGATATGTTGTAAAGTTGATTGCTATGATCGATATCGATGATGAGTTATTTTGATGCAGTTGATTAAGTTCGGTAGCATATTATGGTAGCCCCAAAGGTGTGGTTAAGGTACCCGAGATTGTATGAGGAATAATGACATGAAGATCAACAAATTTGTAGGTGAGACTATCATAGATGGATAGTATAGGTTGTGTTATTTCCGGTGATATGTGGTACGTCACATGGTTCTTCACGGTTTAGGAGATATTCCTTAGTGAAGTTGGAGAACCCTTTTGAGTTATCGAGAAGCCCCTAGAAAGTCAAAGAAGTCAATTATTCTAGAAGCTCCAAAAGAATTTTACTAGTCAAATTGGTTGTAACTAGGAGTTAATCATGGGTAAAGTTACATTGCAATAAGAAGTTAATTAAATAATAAAGTGGTTACAACAAGAAGTTAGTTGAGGGTAAAGAAGTTATAATTTGACTAATTAAAGAAAGTGGGTTCGTTCTAAAAGATGGATAAAGGGGTAAAATAGTTACAAAGAAACTTCTAGAGGAAGGCACTTGGAAAGTGTAAGTAGGAGAGCAAGGGAATCATATTTTCACCTATTGAACTTACTTGAATATATGTTTTGTGAAAGGTTATTTGCAGTTATAATTGACAAATCTAAGATTGTACGAAGCTGAGGAAGCGAACAAAGTTTGACGGAAAATTTTTGGAGCTACAAAGGGAAAGGGTTTATGAAAAACCCTAGTTACTGAAATCTTTGCGGGTCAGCCTACATGTGTCTAGCAAGGCATCCTCACGGGTCAAATAGTGTGCAACAAGAGAGGAAAGATTGGCCCTTGACCAAATTTTGAGGATTCTTGGTCATGTTTGACTTAATTTTGGGACTTCGACAGGCTGTCGAAAGTGGAGCACAAGACGAAGCAGAGATCGTGGGATCTCAGCCCCTTTTAGGGCCCTTTTTTGGATTTGGGATTATGTAACGAGTATGGCAATGTCGGACCATGGGTTCACCCATGTTTAAGCCTAGTTTGTAATGTATAAATAGAATTCTAGGTGATGTAAAGAGGAGCATCTATGAGATATCAATGAGCAGTTGCAAGTCGTGCTATGTGCTAAGGAGGAGCATATCTGTGTGATATTGGGCTAAGTGCTAAGTATGGATTGTAGTTGCTTTGTGCATACTGGGTGAGACTTGCAGAGCTGAGTGCAAGTGCTTGTAATAGACTATGGAAGGCTTTATGTTGTAACACAAGGAAGGAGGATCTAGCGAGGTGCACAGATATCCTGTCCTCTATGGAGTGGAACTTGGATGCTTTGTGCCTGTAAGAATATTGACCCAAGATAATAAACAAGAGAAGAGTTGGTGGACGTATCCCCAGGGTGGGGGTGAACCACGTACATGTTGTGTTGCTTTTCTTTGTACGATGTATTGATGTGTTTATATGCTTTCCTGCTTAGTGCTTTAACATAGATGAATGATAGATGGATATGTTGATGCTATGTTCTTAATAGTATGGATGGATGTTAGATATGACTTATATACATGTGCTTAGTGTTGAGTCTCTTAAGATCTGATCTGTTTCGTCATGCTAAGTGCTGCTAGATGCCAGATCTAATTGAACACTGCGTTGTGTTGTAATTAGGGTTTACTGCCCTGTAATTAAGAACTGAATATTGATGAATGTTAACTCTTGAGTGCTCTATTAAGTGATTAGAACCACAGATCTGTGTCCTAGCTAAGGTTCCAGACACTGGAGTCCTACAACCACCCCTGCCTCTACCTCGGGTGAGACTTCATCTGCTTCACAGGTGTTGCCAAAAGGGACGGTAGTTAGTCTTTTGTTGGTGCTCTATTGTAGCGTTGAAACTTGGGTCTACCCCTATGACAAAAAATGGTTCTGTTGTCGGTACCTGAAACTGTGATTATTGGGAACCGAGGAAAAATAAGCTTTGTGCAAAGTCCTGACCTAAAATTGTGAAATCTCTGTGCGTATATCTGTCACTCTAGTGCACAGTATTCTACTACTTGATTTGTGAAGCTCTGTGCTAAAGAAAGAAGTCTGATCTGAAGAAAAGAGGTAATATTTGAATGCTTTGTGCTCTGATAAAGGTAAGAATAGTAAACAATTTTAAGATCTGAATGTTTTATGATCTGATAAAGGTAAGAATAGTGAAAAGTTTTAGATGTGGAAGCTTTGTGCTCTGCTGAAGATAATATTAGTGGAAATTTTTGTTTCTAAAGTATGGATCTAGGTACATTTGATAAGATTTATCCTAGCTTGAAAACTAGGGCAGTGGTAGAAGAAAGAATATTTGATATGAATAGATCTGATAAGAATAGTGAAAGATATGTTATACCTATGCATAGAAAGAATGTTTGGACTAATGAATGGATGCAGGACCCTAGAAAGAATCTGTTGTAGGCTAGCTACCATGATCCTAGCGCACAGTTCGGGAGAGGCTGGGGATAATTTAAAAAAAAAAGAGGATTAATCCTTTGTTACAGTTGTAGAAGACTGGCACATTTGGCTAAGGAATTCCCTGGTGGAAGACCTATTTTCCTCTATTACAAAGCTCTGGACCATGAAGTATTGTATTTCCCTAGAATGATTGGTAAGGTTGAAAGAATGAATATGAACCAAGAAAACCCTAAGGCAGATCCAGAAATTGAGATTATGACAGAACCCCAGAAAGAATCCATGAAAGTATTGCTACAAATGAAAGAAACCATATGTAGTGTACCTTTTTTCTAGACCAAGGCTTATAACGCACAATATAACAATCGGTATACACTTACGTTTGATTTACATAACACATACAGTCCAGTATATATATATACACCACATGCATTTATACAATTAAACACACTCAACACAGAGTATTCATATGAATTATTGCCATAATTAACAATCACTTCCAGTTCATACTAATTCATATACACAGTGGAAAACATGATAATATATACAGCACATTCATGCCAAAATGTGATAAGAACATAGTTAAACACTTATCTTGTAACAGTGGTGAAATCCACCAACCAAGTGCAGGCCTTCCACGAACCAAGTGCAGGCCTTCCACTTAGGATTTTGTGACATAATACTACAGGTAAATTTTTCTATGAATAATCAAAATTTTATTTCCTTAATATTTGTAAATGTTGGACAATTGGTTTAGATAGTTGGTTTGGCTAGTTGGTTGTCACTGATGTCAACCCTTAGAGATTGATGTCAACCCTTGGTGAGGTATAGATATGTTGTAAAGTTTATTGATATGATCGAGATCGATGGTGAGTTATTTGGGTGCAGTTGATTAATTCTGGTAGCATATTCTGGTAGCCCCAAAGGTGTGGTTAAGGTACCCAAGATTGTATGAGGAATAATGACATGAAGATCAACAAATTTGTAGGTGAGACTATCAAAGATGGATAATACAGGTTGTGTTATTTTCGGTGATATGTGGTACATCACATGGTTCCTCATGGTTTAGGAGATATGGCTTAGTGAAGTTGGAGAACCCTTTTGAGTTATCGAGAAGCCCCTAGAAAGTCAAAGAAGTCAATAATTCTAGAAGCTCCTAGAAGAATTTTACTAGTCAAATTGGTTATAACTAGGAGTTAATCATGGGTAAAGTTACATTGCAATAAGAATTTAATTAAATAATAAAGTGGTTACAACAAGAAGTTAGTTGAGGGTAAAGAAGTTATAATTTGACTAATTAAAGAAAGTGGGTTCGTTCTAAAAGATGGATAAAGGGGTAAAATAGTTACAAAGAAACTTCTAGAAGAAGGCACTTGGAAAGTATAAGTAGGAGAGCAAGGGAATCATATTTTCACCTATTGAACTTACTTGAATATATGTTTTTTGAAAGGTTATTTGCAGTTATAATTGACAAATATGAGATTGTGCGAAGCTGAGGAAGCGAACAAAGTTTGACGGAAAAGTTTTGGAGCTGCAAAGGGAAAGGGTTTATGAAAAACCCTAGTTATTGAAATCTTTGCGGGTCAGCCTACATGTGTCTAGCAGGGCATCCTCACGGGTCAACTAGTGTGCAACAAGAGAGGAACGATTGGCTCTTGACCAAGTTTTGAGGATTCTTGGTCATGTTTGACTTAATTTTGGGACTTCGACAGGTTGTCGAAAGCGGAGTGGAAGACGAAGCGGAGATCGTGGGATCTTGGCCCCTTTTAGGGCCCTTTTTCGGATTTGGGATTATGTAATGGGTATGGAAATGTTGGCCCATGGGTTTACCCATGTTTAGGCCTAGTTTGTAATGTATAAATAGAAGTCTAGGTGATGTAAAGAGGGGCATCTATGAGATATCGATGAGCAGTTGCAAGTTGTGCTATGTGCTAAGGAGGAGCATATATGTGTATTATTGGGATAAGTGCTAAGTATGGATTTTAGATGCTTTGTGCATACTGGGTGAGACTTGTAGAGATGAGTGCAAGTGGTTGTAATAGACTATGGAAGGCTTTGTGTTGTAATGCAAGGAAGGAGGATCTAGCGAGGTGCACAGATCTCCTATCCTCTGTGGAGTGGAACTTGGATGCTCTGTGCCTGTAAGAATCTTGACCCAAGATAATAAACAAGAGAAGAGTTGGTGGACGTATCCCCAGGGTGGGGGTGAACCACGTACATGTTGTGTTGCTTTGCTTTGTGTGATGTATTGATGTGTTTATATGCTTTCCTGCTTAGTGCTTTAACATAGATGAATGGTAGATGGATATGTTAATGCTATGTGATTAATAGTATGGATGGATGTTAGATATGACTTATATACATGTGCTTAGTGTTGAATCTATTAAGATCTGATCTGTTTCGTCATGCTAAGTGTTGCTAGATGCCAAATCTAGTTGAACACTATGTTGTTTTGTAATTAGGGTTTATTGCGCTGTAGATAAGAACTGAATATTGATGAATGTTAACTCTTGAGTGCTCTATTAAGTGATTCGAATCACAGATCTGTGTCCTAGATAAGGTTGCAGACACTGGAGTCCTGCAACCACCCCTCACTCTACCTCAGGTGAGACTTCATCTGCTTCGTAGGTGTTGCCAAAAGGGATGGTAGTTAGGATTTTGTTGGTTCTTTGTTGTAGCGTTGAACCCTGTGTCTGCCCTTATGCCAACAAATCATTCTGTTGTAGGTACCTGAAACTGTGATTGTTGGGAACCGAGGAAAAATAAGCTTTGTGCAAAGTCCTGACCTGAAATTGTGAAACCTCTGTGCGTATATCTGTCACTCTAGTGCACATTATTCTACTTGATTTGTGAAGCTCTGTGCTAAAGAAAGAAGTCTGATCTGAAGAAAAGAGGTAATATTTGAATGCTTTGTGCTCTGATAAAGGTAAGAATAGTAAACAATTTTAAGATCTGAACGTTTTATGATTTGATAAAGGTAATAATAGTGAAATGTTTTAGATGTGGAAGCTTTGTGCTCTGCTGAAGATAAGATTAGTGGAAATTTTTGTTTCTAAAGTATGGATCTAGGTACATTTGATAAGATTTATCCTAGCTTGAAAACTAGGGCACTGATAGAAGAAAGACGATTTGATATGAATAGATCTTATAAGAATAGTGAAAGATATGTTATACATATGCATAGAAAGAATGTTTGGACTGATGAATGGATGCAGGACCCTGGAAAGAATTTGTTGCAGGCTAGCTACCATGATCCTAGCATGCATTTTGGGAGAGGCTAGGGATAATTTAAAAGAAAGAGAGGATTAACCCTTTGTTACAGTTGTAGAAGACTGGCACATTTGGCTAAGGAATTCCCTAGTGGAAGACCTATTTTCCTCTATTGCAAATCTCTGGACCATGAAGTATTGGATTTCCCTAGAATGATTGCTAAGGTTGAAAGAATGAATATGAACCAAGAAAACCCTAGGGCAGATCCAAAAACTGAGATTATGACAGAACCCCAGAAAGAATCTGAGAAGGTACTGCTACAGATGAAAGAAACCATAAATGACCACCGACATGTCTGTTTATGAGAGGTCTTTAAATAAAAAGATTACATTGAAGCAAGAATATGAGACTTCGACATTGACTGTGTTCTGGATGATGAAACACAGGTGAATATCATGACAGAAAGAACTTGGAAATTGTTAGGGGAGCCTTCTATGACTCCTTTATTGGAAGGAATGGGATCATTCAGAGGAACATTGATAACCCTATGTGGAAGACCTACCAGGATATCTATGAGTGCTCATGGAACTTCGAAAGATGAAGAAGTTGAAGTTGTTAAATTTATTGATAACAACACTCCATTTTCTATGTTACTAGGGAAACCTTGGATTGAAAAAGATCAGGCCAAAAGGAAAGAAGAAGAAGTCATAGAACAAAAGAAGTAAGAGTTGAAATGTTTTATGACTAGGAGGATCACACACTTGATTGAAGAACAGGAGAACCACACGAAGCTATTTCAAACCAGAGACGTGGGTGTTAATGCTGGAAGAATATTAGAAGAACCACAGAAGACTGAAGTACCTATTCCATATACAGATGAAGTATTACCCTTGATTTCTAGGAAAGAATCTCAACAACATGAAGTTACTCTACCAAAAGAGGATAAGAATCAAAATGGAAAGAGGAATTTTGAGACGAAGCTCACTAGAAAGAAGGCTAGAAAACTAAGTAAGAAGAGAGCTAAGATTCAAAAGTTACATAAGGTTCTCGAGGGAACTTCGTAGAAGGAAACTTTGCAAAATTAGAGCTTCACCGAAATATCAGAATAGCGTCACATGGCACTTTGCCATGGCGAAGAAATATAGTTGTTGGAACAGTATAATTGTTTGACCGACGACCCAAATAGATAGAAAGACATTTATGGTCGGAAATTTCACCACCAGACCATTGGGACCACACCACAATGGACATAATTGAGTTAATGAAGGCTTCTTGCCCGTTTCAAGAGATTCGTTGCCGAGTTTTCTATTTATCCCATCGTGCCATGCAACGAGAACACTTTTTCCAATTGTGACTATCAGAGCTCACAACATAGTTGATTTATCACAAGTGACCACTGCGTTAGTACAATCTATGTTGTTGCATTGAACAGTTACTCTTCGAGCCTGAGATATTCAACCACGAGTGTATGTCTGAATAACTTAGCGCAGTCGAAGAGTCTATGAAAGAAGTTCTCATCGACCTCATGACTGAGAGAGTCATGTCTAAAAGATTGATGTCTGTAGGTGTACAATCATCTTTGATGAGAGGAGTGAAAGCCTCTCTGTCGACTGCTCGTGGAGCTGGACCATCTCGACCATCAACGAAAAAGAAAACTAAATACAGAGAGGACCTAGCCAATGTGAAGTTGATCCCGACCATATTGTCGAATTACATCCCACCTCTGGTTGGGGCAGTGAGTCAAGATAATGTGCCAAGAGAATTTGAGTACACCATGGTCACTGCGTACCTCCCAAAGGCGATACATGTAGTTCGAGCACAGTAGGATAAGATCACAGCATTGAAGTTCACTGACTTCAACCTCAGAGATTGCAAAAGCTACAGTATGCTTGCCCCGTATAAATACCTGACCATGAGGAAGGGGAAGAAATCAAAGATAATCCCTTAGCCATGGATGATGAACCTCACGCAGTCCACTTTGTTAAACGTCATGAAAATCCAACACTTCGAAAGGCACTAGTAAGTCAATGCCTGTGTCAAGTTATTGCTTTCATATTACCATGGAGGCTACTTATGTCTAGACCGTTTTATCACGGTTGACCCGACATTGATAAATAGGATCACAGGGTTGAGTATGCAAGGACCCAACCCATGGGAGTTTTATCTAGGAAAATCCACAGATCTTGCACTAGCACAGAATATCAAGGATACATATGGCAATGTTGAAAAGGGAACGCGAGGCTACAAGGTAGCCTCCATCCAGAATGGTACAATGCGCCTTGTCTGTCAGTTAATTGTAGGAAAGTTAGTAAGGAAGAACAGACCTACACAGGTCACAAGATTTGTTTTTGACCTTGCAGGAAAGTGCATAGAAGGTTTACAGATGAACTGGGTGAAGTACCTAGTGAATTAGTTGGAGATAGATTGTCATGAAGCACAGGACCAGGGCTATGAGTTCCACTTCAGCAAGCTCCTGATCATTATCGCTTTTGTTTCCTGGTAGATGACGGAAGGTGCGACCTTCCCGGACATTGAACCATTCGAGTCGTTTGATGTGAAGTTCGCTACACTTTGGTACTCAAGTGATATGAATAAACAGTGGTAGTCGAATGTTGTTTTTCATACATACTACGTTCAACTGAAGAGATCCATAGAAGATGAACCTCACATGACTCTGAACACCCTACAGAAATTTCAACCCTTGATGAAGTTCTGCGTAGATCAACACTTCATCTACCTTACAGCGCGAGCCGATGACCATAAGGAGTAGTTACAGTCATACTACAAGATCACGAAAGATGACCTTAAGGAGATCACTAAGGACTGGTCAACAAACCTCCTTATTCTAGAAGACCCTGGAGAGATGTCTGACCCTGACAACCTAGAAACTGTGAATGATACACCTGGACCCAGCAAAACGAAGAATACCTAAGAGGTACAAGACCTAAGCAACACCTCAGGAAAGACAGCTTCAGTATCACCTGACTGACGGGGTGATGAGGAAGAAATAAATGGCATAGGAGCTTAACAAAAGCAAGGCAAAGTAACACCGCCTAGATAAGAGACAGATCCCTTGAAGAAGAGGAAGGTTTCTCCCCTGAAACCTTCTTCCCAGAAGAAATAAAGAGCCACTATGACCAAGATGAAGAATGTGCTTACCATTGATGAATTTGACTTCATCATAGCAGCCCTCAATTAAGCTTCACTAGAAATCATGGAGAAATAAGAAGCTAAGCAAGAGGAAATGTATGACAGACTTAAGGTCGAGTTCAGAGGGGTACCAAAGGCCCTTCAGTCCAGTCGCATAGTGTCCACTGTGCCCCTGCCATCAGGAGAACCAGATTTGGGATATGATCCATCCCAACTCCGTCGATTAGCTGATGCAGTCGAATCTCGGCTTCGTCGCGCACAAGAGGAAACAACACAAGCCACCCATACCTTGAAGAAAGTACAAGACGAAATCATGGAACAACACAGAGTTGCAGAACAAGAGAAGGTTGCTCTCCAGTCCAAGTTTGAAGAGGAGAAAGCAAAAATGCAACAAGAAAAAGACCAGTTGCTTGCAAAACAACTCAAAGTGAAAGAAGCGGTAAACAAAGCACTCTGCTCTATGACAGGCTTAGAGATACAAGCTGAAGATCGAGTCACACATTAAATAGAGCATCTCATAGAAGTTGTCCAACATCCACAGTAACGAATAACATATTTAGAGCTCTGCACCGTAACTGACACCCTACAGGATGTAAGGGATCAAAGGAAAGCAACTTCTCGAAGCACAGTTGAAAGAATAAAATTCATTTCCCTGGAATGCAAGAAATTGAGTGATCACAGTGCTCACACATATGAACAACTCACTGAGAATCCAGAATTCAAGGCACTGGAGTCACAGCTCCAGAAAGCGAAGTATCAAGCAGAGGAAATACAGGCACAATTGAAGCCCCTGTCAGCTGTGGAAAGAATGAAGCGATCCCATGAGAAGTGCACTACCCAACAGCAGGTCCACACTATTCACAGAAGAGCTATGGAAGTAACTCAGAGGCTTCAACCTGTACAGGATGAGGCTTACTAACTGTTCACATAAATTGAAGGTCGAGGAGCGGAACTGGAGCAAGTTGTCACTGCAATTGAACAACACCTAGAGGAACCTGTCAACGAAGCAGTTGTACAAGAGTTCACTGAATAGGAGGTCATAGCACAAAAACAAGTCGAAGCAACTCAAGCCAAGATCGAGGCTTTTGAATCAAAATTAATCATATCAGAGTGCCTCGAGACGAGTCACATGTGAGTGTTGGTGGCTTGTTGGCCCTTGACCAAGTTTTGAAGATTCTTGATCATGTTTGACTTAATTTTGGGACTTCAACAGGCTTTCGAAGGAAGAGTGCAAGACGAAGCAGAGATCACGGGATCTCGACCCTTTTTTGGATTTTGTATTATGTAACGGGTATGAGGATGTCGGCCCATGGGTTTACCCATGTTTAGGACTATTTTGTAATGTATAAATAGAATTCTAGGCGATGTAAAGAGGGGCATCTATGTGATGTCGATGAGCAGTTTAAAGTTGTGATAAGTGCTAAGGAGGATCATATCTATGTGATATTGGGATAAGTTCTAAGTATGGATTGTAGATGATTTGTGCATACCGGGTGAGACTTGCAGAGATGAGTGCAAGTGGTTGTAACAGACTATGGAAGGCTTTGTGTTGTAACGCAAGGAAGGAGGATCTAACAAGGTGCATAGATCTCCTGTCCTCTATGGAGTGCAACTTGGATGCTTTGTGCCTATAAGAAGCTTGACCCAAGATAATAAATAAGAGAAGAGTTGGTGGACGTAGCCCTAAGGTGGGGGTGAACCACGTAAATACTATGTTGTTTTTCTTTGTGCGATCTATTGATGTGTTTATATGCTTTTCTAGTTAGTGCTTTAACATAGATGGATGATAGATGGACATGTTAATGCTATGTTCTTAATAGTATGGATGGATGTTAGATCAGACTTATATACATGTGCTTAGTGTTGAATCTGTTAAGATCTGATCCGTTTCGTCATGCTAAGTGCTGCTAGATGCCAGATCTGGTTGAACACTGTGTTGTGTTGTAATTAGGGTTTATTGCATTGTAACTAAGAACTAAATATTGATGAATGTTAACTAATGAGTTCTCTGTTAAGTGATTATAATCACAGATCTGTGTCCCAGCTAAGTTTGCAGACACTGGAGTCCTGCAACCACCCCTGCCTCTACCTTGGGTGAGACTTCATCTACTTCACAGGTGTTGCCAAAAGGGCTGGTAGTTAGGGTTTTTTTGGTGCGATGTTGTAGCATTAAACGCTGGGTCTTCCTCTGTGCCAATAGGAACTGGTAAATTTTGGAAAAAAGATACTAACAAACTACAAAAGCTGAGCAAGGTAATGATATCAGTGGTTTGTTGTTACAGGTCACAAAGCTACAATTATGATGGTATGTGTGTTTTTAAGGGTGTGTGAAGATGATTTATGGTTTATCTTTGGAGTATATGCTTGAGGCATACCTTGGATGCATGGAGGGTGAGTGCACGAAGTTGGTGACCAAAATAGTGGCAAGGGGATCAACAAGAATGCACACTCACAGGAACGCGTGCATATTTCTAGGAATGCACATGCATTGATGATGTGATAGGTTCATAAAACCCTAAACCTCCACTCAACAAGCCACATAGGAAAATTCCCAAGAATGTGTGTGTTTTCTCAAGAACGCTTGTGTGTTCCTGAGAAACACGTGTACAAGAACACGTGCGCATTCCTAACAGAAATTTGAAATAAAAATAATGCACACAAATTATTAGAAACAAGAACGAGTGTGTGTTCCTATTAACATGAAATATCTCTCTTTTCCCCCTCTCCCCCCAATCTCTCTCTCTCTCTCTCTCTCTCTCTCTCTACCCCCCTCTCACTACCTCCATCTAGCTTCCTCTCTCT
>ML820708.1:68899-82902 GCA_009831015.1 Picea engelmannii
CCTGGTTTCTCTAGCACCAACTAGAAGGAAGGACCAACTCCTTGAGTGTTTCCAGCACCAACTGGATGGAAGCACCAACTTCCAATCATACAGGCACCAACCTGTATACCAGAGAACAAGAGTTCTCCCTTACACCACCCTGCCACCCTGGTTTCTCTGGCTACAACCAGATGGAAGCTACAACTCCCTGTGTTCAAGCACCCACTTGAACCTATGAGGATAGCAGTCCTCCTGAGCACCTCCCATTCACCCTGAAATATAAATCTTTGCTATTGAAACTTATTATAGTGATATAATGTTCAATAATGGCTTACGAGACTCATCACTATTCTACTCCATTTCTTGCTCTGTCTGCCTCACTGCCTTTCTGCACACATAGCTTGCGTTGTCTTCTCTTCTGCTTTTATGCTCTATGTGCCATGTCCATTCACTCCACATTTCCTCTTCTGTTCAATTCAGCTGCTGCACTCTACCCCTTTCTTCACACATGAATCACCTTCAATAACAACTACCACAAAAACTCCAATAGCAATAACAACCCTATCTCTTCTCTGTACCGTGTACTTATAGCTTCTGTGCACCTTGTACATGCAATGTGAGCACCACCTCTTCATTCTCACACTGTACCGATATCCTCCACCTCTCGAGTGCTCTGCCTGACCATCATGGTAACTCTTCATCTTCTCTAGCGGTTTTCCCATGCATTCAACATCACTGGGTATTATGCTGAGATTCCTCAGCCTCTCTGGCAGTTGAGACTCTTCGTATTCTCTGTAACAATCGAGCTCATCCTTTCTGTTTCTATTATGAGCTCTTTTTCCTCCAGAATACCCAACCATCCACAGTCTGTCTCATTTTCTTTTACACATACCTCCCCGACGGTTCCACTTCGCCTTCCCTCAGCCAAAACAAGAACACCTATCCTTGCAACTGAAACACTAACTGATTCGTAATCATGAGTCTGTTTTGTTTAGAAGATTAGTAACTGAGGAGTTAAATGTGTGTGGAAGAAACAGTAACCCTTAGATCTCATTTAAGTCTTATCTGCACCGTAGGATGACTTTTATAAATCTTGCCTTTAAATCGGGTTTCGACATTTCGACATTCCTTTGCCCAAGTTTCTCGACACTTTCACATCGCGATCTCCGAAACTACGAAATGGAGCTTATCTAGACTGACTCCTTCTCTTCCCATGACCAAGGGTTGTGACCAAGGTTTTATATGAAAGGCACTTTCGCGATTTCGCATATCGCGAAATCGTAATGCCTGATGTTCAAAGTTCATGTCAATGCCAAAACCCGATCTCCGACATTCCGTAATGAAACCAAATCAATGATCCAGATTATTTCTAGATCTGACGGTTCATATTAAGTCGGGAATTCACTCATCACAAAATCAGAATTCCCGTTGCATTGTGTTCTTTGCCTTTTGAATTCGCGATCCCCAAAACTCCGACACAGGCTGTGATCAACGGTCCAGATGTGATCTTAACTCAATGGCTGTCATTGAGTCACGATATCGCATATCGCGAAATCGGCATTCTTGATGCATTGGTTTCTTTGCCTCTCCAAGTCGCGATCCTTGAAACTCCCATACGAGCCATAATCAATGGTCTAGATTCATTCTCGATTCAATGGCTGTGATTGCATCGCGATATCGCATATCGCAAAATTGGGGTTCTTGAGGTCAAGTGACTTTGTCATTTCAAAGTCCCGATCCCTGATACTCCATGCAGAGGATCAATGGCCCAGATCCCATTCTCAATTCAATGGCTACGATTGTATTGCAACATCGCATATCGCGAAATCGAGGTTCTTGAGGTCAAGTGACTTTTTCATTTCAAAGTCCCAATCCCCGATACTCCATGCAGAGGATCAATGGTCCAGATCTCATTCTTATCTTAACGGCTGCGATCAAATCGTGAAATCGCATATTGCGATTTCGGGGTTCTTGTTGTCAAGTGAATTGGACATGTCAAAGTCCCGATCCCCGATACTCCGACATTGACTGGAATTGACGGTCCAGATCAAAGTTTGATCTGACAGCTCAGATTTCATCGTGAAATTGCATATCGAGAATTCGGGGTTCTTGTTGTCAAGTGAATTGGTCATTTCAAAGTCCCGATCCCCGATACTCCGACAGTGACTGGAATTAACAGTCCAGATCAAAGTTTGATCTGATGGCTCAGATTTCATCGCTAATTTGCATATTGTGATTACACTCGATTCTCCTTGCAGTTTAAAGGCCGTGCAGGTTCTCTTAGATCCAACGGTGGTCGGACCCTGTGCTTGGATCTAACAGCTGAGATCTGTCTCCCTCTTTGGCACACTCTTCTTGTCTATATTAAGATATGACGGCCCTCATTCTGTTGGGATTTCACCTTGGCTTTTCCCAATGGTAAACCTCGTGCAGCTCCTGTCCGATCTAACGGCTGACAGGATTTCT
The DNA here is from genome assembly GCA_009831015.1 of Picea engelmannii. Classification (NCBI taxonomy): domain Eukaryota; kingdom Viridiplantae; phylum Streptophyta; class Pinopsida; order Pinales; family Pinaceae; genus Picea; species Picea engelmannii. Next base: position 71,345 of record ML820708.1, read on the forward strand.
GAATGAGATCCAACGGCTGTGGATCTTTGTCTTCCTTCTCTTCTGCAAACTCCTGTATCTTGAGATTTGTTGCACGTGTGCTCCTTGACGTTGTTCCTCCTGAGCTTTCACTTCCGAATCCCCAAGGGATTATTATACTTCTGCGCCTCTACAGAGTCTTCACATGCACACTCTGATCCTGCCATCTTCACTGTTGTACTTAAGCCATCATCACTATTATACTTGCCATCAATGACAAGTCTACGCTGCCTGTAAAACATGCCAACAATCCTTTGTACATTCTTCCTGTACCCATGCCATCTTCATTGATGTTCTTGCCATCAATGACAAGCATATGTTACCTGTTAAACATTTTCCAACAATCTCCCCCTTTGGCATTGATGGAAACAAAGGAACCTAGATTATTTTCTCCCCCTTTGACATCAATGTCAAAGAGAACATGCTCCCCCTGAGATGTTGCAGTATTTTAGAAGGTATCAGATATTAAATCAATGCAAAATCCCCCTGACAGGATGGACTCTCTCATTTGAGTCCTGCAGTATATTTTTGTCTAAACTAGAGTCTTCTCTTTCTGATTCTTGGACCTGTTCATCTTCGGCTTCCGCTGTATCCTCTGTAGAAAAATTCAAAATTGCTCACCTCTCTTACTCGGACTCCTTTATCAATCTTCTCATGAGTGGATGACTCCCCCTGTCACTGTTATCTCTCTGCTTATGACTATTTTCCCCCTTTGTTCCTAAAAGGTTAACTTTCCTTGACAAGATCTTTCCCCTTGTTGTCTCTACAGGAAAACTGTGCAATTGTAACTTGTACCTTTTAAATAGCCCTTGGATCTCCCCATTGAATATCATCGATCTCTATTGCTGCAATTTTCATTTTTCTTCCATGATGCATTCAATCCAGGGATTTTATGTCCATATTCAATCATAGGAGAAAACTGCTACACCCACTCTCACGCTTGCTTTTCTTTCTCACAAATGAAGGACCTATATCAGGTTTCTTAGAAGCACTGATTTCTACCTTGTTGAGTCCAATATCGGATTTTTCATTTGGTGATCTCTGGCTATCCAAGACCTTGTCCAGAGTCATGGATCTGCTCAAGAACTTCTTTACTTGCAGGGGAGGATTCAATTTCAACATCATTAATTTTCTTTATACTTTCATTCACCACTTGTCCTGAGTTTATATTTACCTTACATTATTTGGACATGAGCACCTCTTCAGATATTAAATCAATGCAAACTCCCCCTGACAGGATGGACTCTCTCATTTGAGGCCTGCAGTATATTTGTGTCTAAACCAGAGTCTTCTCTTTCTGATTCTTGGACCTTTTCATCTTTAGCTTCCACTGTATCCTCTGTGGAAAAATTCAAAATTTCTCACCTCTCTTACTCAGACTCCTTTATCAATCTTCTCATGAGTGGATGACTATCGGTGTCTTCTGAGGAGTCATCATTGTTTACACATAAACTCTTCTTCTTATCAAATCTTCTTGATTTGTGATTCTCTTCATCTTCAGAGTTTTGATCATGTTTCTTGTGTGGACATTTATTTGCAAAATGACCTATCTTACCACAGTTGAAACATTTGAAGGGAATCTTTCCTTGGTACTTTCCTGATCCTTTCTTTAGTCTTCTCACGAATTTTGCTTCAATTTCATTAGGCTCGGAATCTTCATTTTTATCTGCTTTAAATGATTCTTCTCTAGAGGTGGGTTTATCTGTAACTATCCTCATCTCATATGCAGTCAATGTTCCTAGAAGTTGATCAAAAGACAAGGTTTTTAGATCATTAAGTTCTTCTCTAGAAGAGACCTTCGGGTTGAACCTATCTGGGAGAGATCTCAAGATTTTATGAACTAAAGAAGGTTCCCCAATTGTTTCACCAAGTGCCTTCATAGCACTTACCATTCCTTCTACTCTCAGAAAGTATTTTCCAACAGTTTCATCTTCTTTAATCTGTAGCTTCTCAAATAGTACTCTGTAGGTTTGAAGCTTGACATCTTTCACCTTCTCATTACCTTCATAGCTATTAATGAGTTTGTCCCACATTTCTTTAACAGTTTGAAGATGCATCACCTTCACAAACTCGGCTTCTGCAAGTCCATTCAAGATATCATTCATTCCCTTAGCATTAAAGCTAAATTCTAACTTATCATCCTTGGAAGCTAGCACAACAGGATTTATGTATCCAGTCTCTACTACATCCTATACATCAGCTCCTAAGGCCATTAGGTATGATCTCATTCTAACCCTCCAGAAGGAAAAATTCATTCCATCAAACAGAGGAGGCCTAGTGACGGAAGTCCCTTCATGGCTTTTCATGTTTAAGCTCTAGGATCTACCCTTAGATAAAAGGGGGCTGGCTCTGATACCAATTGTTGGACAACTGAGAGGGGGGGGGCTGAATCAGTTGTTACCGTACTTAAACAATTATGCTTCTTTTAAACTCTTTGTTGAAACACTAAATGATGATCACAATAATGCATGGAAATAAACAATGGCACATTCAACATCAGTCACATATATGAGAAACACAGAGACAAATATTTCTTGAGGAAACCTATACAGGGTAAAAACCTCTTTTTCTTAATATGATAAGTAATAGTTACATTTTTTACATTATCATACATATGAGCACCAACTCATAATGAGGCTACAACCTCTGTTTTGCAAGCTGCAACTTGCTGAGAGCACCAACTCTCTGTTTTCTCTAGCACCCACTAGAAGGAAGCACCAACTCCCTGGTTTCTCTCGCACCAACTAGAAGGAAGGACCAACTCCCTGGTTTCTATAGAACCAACTAGAAGGAAGCACCAACTCCCTGAGTGTTTCCAGCACCAACTAGATGGAAGCACCAACTTCCAATCATACAGGCACCAACCTGTATACCAGAGAACAAGAATTCTCCCTTGCACCACCCTGCCACCCTGGTTTCTCTGGCTACAACTAGATGGAAGCTACAACTCCCTGTGTTCAAGCACCCACTTGAACCTCTAAGGAAAATAGTCCTCCCGATCACCTCCCAACCACCCTGAAATATAAATATTTGCTGTTGAAACTTATTACAGTGATATAATGTTCAATAATGGCTTACCAGACTCATCACTGTTCTACTCCATTTCTTGCTCTGTCTGCCTCACTGCCTTTCTGCACACATAGCTTGCGTTGTCTGCTCTTCTGATTTTATGCTCTGTGCGCCATGTCCATTCACTCCACAGTTCCTCTTCTGTTCAATTCAGCTGCTGCACTCTACCCCTTTCTTCACACATGAATCACCTTCAATAACAGCTACCACAAAAACTCCAATAGAAACAACAACCCTATCTCTTCTCTGTACCGTGTACTTATAGTTTCTGTGGACCTCGTACATGCAATGTGCGCACCACCTCTGCAAGCTCACACCGTGCCGATATCCTCCACCTCTCAAGTGCTCTGCCTGATCATCATGGTAACTCTTCAGCTTCTCTGGCGGTTTTCCCACGCGTTCAACATCACTAGGTGTTATGCTGAGATTCCTCAGCCTCTCTGGAAGTTGAGACTCTTCGTATTCTCTGTAACAGTCGAGATCATCCTTTCTGTTTCTATTACGATCTCTTTTTCCTCCAGAATATCCAACCATCCACAGTCTGTCTCATTTTCTTTTACACATACCTCCCTGACGGTTCCACTTCACCTTCCCTCAGCCAAAACAAGAACACCTGTCCTTGCAACTGAAACGCTAACTGATTCGTAATCATGAATCCATTTTGTTTAGAAGATTAGTAACTGAGGAGTTAAATGTGTGTGGAAGAAATAGTAACCCTTAGATCTCATTTAAGTCTTATCCGCACCGTAGGATGACTTTTATAAATCTTTCATTTAAATCGGGTTTTGACATTTCGGCATTCCTTTGCCCAAGTTTCTCGACACTTTCACATCGCGATCTCCGAAACTCCGAAATGGAGCTTATCTGGACTGAATCCTTCTCTTCCCATGACCAAGGGCTGCGACCAAGGTTTTATATGAAAGGCGCTTTCGCGATTTCGCATATCGCGAAATCGTAATGCCTGATGTTCAAAGTTCTTGTCAATGCCAAAACCCGATCTCCGACTTTCCATAATGAAACCAAATCAACGATCCAGATTATTTCTAGATCTGATGGTTCATATTAAGTCGGGAATTCACTCATCGCGAAATCGTAATTCCCGTTGCATTGTGTTCTTTGCCTTTTGAATTTGTGATCCCCGAAACTCCGACACAGGCTATGATCAACGGTCCAGATGTGATCTTAACTCAATGGCTCCAATTGAGTCGCGATATTGCATATCGCGAAATCAAAATTCTTGATGCATTGGTTTCTTTGCCTCTCCAAGTCGCGATCCCCGAAACTCTGATACAAGCCATAATCAACGATCTAGATTCATTCTCGATTCAATGGCTGCGATTGCATCGCGATATCGCATATCGTGAAATCGAGGTTCTTGAGGTCAAGTGACTTTGTCATTTCAAAGTCCCGATCCCTGATACTCCATGCAGAGGATCAACGGTCCAGATCTCATTCTTGATTCAATAGCTGCGATTGTATCGTGACATCGCATATCGCAAAATCGGGGTTCTTGAGGTCAAGTGACTTTGTCATTTCAAAGTCCCGATCCCCGATACTCCATGCAGAGGATCAACGGTCCAGATCTCATTCTTATCTTAACGGCTGCGATCAAATCAAGAAATCGCATATCGCGATTTTGGGGTTCTTGTTGTCAAGTGAATTGGACATGTCAAAGTCCCGATCCCCGATACTCCGACATTGACTGGAATTGACGGTCCAGATCAAAGTTTGATCTGACGGCTCAGATTTCATCGTGAATTTGTATATTGTGATTACACCCTCTTCTCCTTGCAGTTTAAAGGTCATGCAGGTTCTCGTAGATCCAACGGTGGTCGGACCCTACGCTCGGATATGACAACTGAGATCTGTATCCCTCTTTAGCGGGCTCTTCTTGTCTATATTCAGATCTGACGACCCTCGTTCTATCGGGATTTCACCTTGAATTTTCCCAACGGTAAACCTCGTGCAGCTCTTGTCCGATCTTACGGCTGACAGGATTTCTGAATGAGATCCAACGGCTATGGATCTCTGTCTTCCTTCTCTTTTGCTAACTCCTGTATGTTGAGCTTTGTTGCGCAAGTGCTCCTCGACGGTATTCCTCCTGAGCTTTCACTTCCGAATCCCCAAGGGATTCTTGGAATTCTGCGCCTCTGCAGAGTCTTCACATGCACATTCTGATCCTGCCATCTTCACTATTGTACTTAAGCCATCATCACTACTGTACTTGCCATCAATGATAAGCATATGTTACCTGTTAAACATTTTCCAACAAAATCCAGTTGTATGCCAAGCTGAGCAAATGCTCATTTTATCAAAGGCAGATCTATTTCTTGGGACATATTATTTCAGAAGAAGGGATCGTTGTGGATCTTGAAAAGGTTGAGGCCATCCGAGAATGGTCAGTGCTAAGGAACGTGGCAGAAGTTAGATATTTTATGGGTCTTGCAGGCTATTACAGAAGGCTTATTGTAGGGTTCTCAAAGTTAGCTCGCCCTATTACTTCCTTTCAAAGGAAGGATAAGAAGTTTCAGTGGACTGAAGAGTGTGAGAACAATTTCCAGTGATTGAAGCAGCTATTAACCAGTGCTCCAATCCTGAGGATTGCAGATCCAAATATGGATTTCGTGGTGTGCACAGATGCGTGTAAGGAGGGACTGGGAGGAGTTCTTAGCCAAAAGGGATTTTTAATATATTATGAATCTTGAAAGATGAAAGAGCATGAAAGGAATTATGCCACTCATGATTTAGAGCTGGCAACAATCGTCCATGCATTGAGGAAATGGAGACATTACCTCATGGGAAGGAGATTCGAATTGAGAACAAACCACAACAGTCTGAAGTATTTATTTGATCAGCCGACTTTAAATGCCAAGCAAACCAGATGGTTGGAGTTTCTGTGTGAATATGACTTTGATATCAAGCATATCAAAGGGAAAGAAAATAAGGTGGTTGATGCACTCAGCAGAAAAGTGCACGAATTACATGCTACAACCATTAGCATGTATAGGACTGAGATTAAGGACAAAATTTTTGGAAGTTGCAAATGCTGATTTGCAGTACAGAGGTCTGGTAGCAAAGATACAATAGCGTGAGAGACCATAGACCTAGGGAAGCTACACCTTGGGAACTGATGGCTTACTTTTGTATAAAAATAGAGTGTATGTACCCAATGTTCGAGAATTGAAGCTGGCAATTCTAAAAGAAATGCATAACCTGGCTTATGTTGGACATAGTGGATATCAGAAGACTGTAGTAGCATTCAAAAGCCATTACTTTTGGCCAGGTCTGAAGAAATAAATCGATGAATACATCGCCAGATGTATGGAATGCCAGAAAGTTAAGGCTAAGCATAGGCACCCAACAGGGTTGTTGCAGCCTTTACCCATTCCTGAACGGAAATGGGAAGTGGTGACAATGGACTTTATCACAGAATTTCCTAGAACAAGCGAGCAACATGATTCAATCATGGTGGTGGTGGAAAAACTTACAAAAGATGCCCATTTTATTCCACTGAAAACCACTCAGAAGGCAATAGGTGTTCCTGATATCTTCATAAAATAAGTGGCACACTTCCACGGAATTCCTAAGACGATTGTGTCTGATAGGGACCCGAAATTCACCTCGAATTTCTAGAAAGGGTTGTTCAAAGGATTCAGAATGAATCTGAACTTTAGTATAGCGTATCATCCTAAGTCTGATGGACAGATAGAGAGGGTGAACATAGTAATAGAAGACATGCTGAGAATGTATGTTATGAATAAACCATCAAGATGGGAAGACTACCTGTATTTGGTAGAATTCGCCTACAATAATGGGTATCACGCATCGTTGAAGATGATCCCATTTGAAGCACTTTATGGAAAAAAGTGCAACACTCTACTTAGTTGGGATAATCTAGTTGACAGAGTAGTAGTTGGGCCTGAGCTACTCAAAGAAATGGAAAACCAAATGATAAGAATTAAACAGAATTTGAAAGCTACCCAGGACAGGCAGAAGAGTTATGTTGATAAGAACAAAACCCACAGAGAATTCAAAGTGGGTGATCATGTTTTACTGAAAGTGAAAACTAAAAGGAGTTCCCTGAAGTTGGGAAGTTGTGCCAAGTTGGTAGCAAGATACTGTGGGCCTTATGAAATCTTGGAAAGGATTGGGCCAGTTCCATACATGCTTGCATTACCTGCATCTATGACTGTACATAATGTGTTTCTTGTTTCACTACTTAAGAGATATATACCTGATGCTAATCATGTTATCGATTCGAATGTGATTCAGGTGGAACTAGAAGGTGTCCTGCAAGTGCATCCTGTGTGCATATTGGACAGGAAAAACAAATAACTCTGAAATCGAGCTATAGGGCTTGTAAATGTCCAGTGGACCTGGTACAGTCCTGAGGAGAAGACATGGGAGCATGAAGATGTTATGCATGTAGAGTACCCGCATCTTTTTGGAAATTTTGAAAAGCCTGCAGATGTAGTGTGAAAGTTGCACTGAGGACAATGCAAAAATAAGGGAGGGGATTGTAATGTCCCCAAGGCCGAGCCCTGTTGTAAATCATACTTGTGAAATGAATTGTAAATATGTTTTATAGGCTGTTGAGCCAAGTATGTATAAGCTGGTGGGATTATGTGATTGTTAGGCTAGAGAGCCTAAGGGTTGTAGGCCAAGGGCCTGATTTTGTACTTATATGTATGCAACACATTAATAAAATATAAACACCACCACGTGTAGGTCGACACGATGAATGAGTGATGGGGGACTAAGATTCCATAGAGAGGGCAAGGGATTAGGGGCTAGAAGGTGGGAAAAGGGGCTACGTGTTAAGCCTAGGGGGCTTAATTCCTTGGGGGATAATATTAAAATATTATTCCAAAGAGACATGTGAAAATATATGTTTTTATCCTAAGTTCTTTCGGAATGACATGTGACTTCCAAATGGAAGGAACGCGTGCTGAAGGAATGCATACAGTTGCATGGGTGACAAGTGTCAACCCAGGCGCATGCAAATAAAAGGGCTAAGATGAGCCATGAGAGGGGTTCCTCCTCCATTCTACCCGATCGTCTGAACGTGAACAGTCTAACCTCTGCAAGAATACCCCGTACGCCCTCTGAACAAGAAAAGGCTCTGTTAATTTCTGAAAAGCTGAAGCATCCTCTGTCTGAACAGTTCGAACCCGTGTTGATCCCTACGTGGATTATTTGTCACACGTCCCTGAGAACCAGAGCATGAGTCTATCCTGTGTTTTCGGATTGAGAAATAAGAAGTGACCTGCCATTGTTGAACCTGTTGGAAAGTCGTGTTTGTTTTCCCCATTGGTTGTTATGGCCACGCAGTGATGGACTACGTGTGGCTTGTTGGCCAGTTGTACAACACTTTGTCCAGGTGAGAGAGGTGATTGAGGTTGGAAGAAAAGGTTGTTGGCCCGTGAGCGATTCTCTCTAGGTGAGAGAGTGCATAGAGGAAGGAGGGAACTCCTGGAAGGAACCATGTAGCTGCCACAGAGCTCGGAGACTTCTGGTCTGGTCTATTTCTGAAACCCAAGGCAAGGGAGGTCAGTAGCCGAAGGACTGTCTAGGTGACAGAGAAGGTGTATACTCCTGGGGTGGAACAGGCATGTGAGGAAGGAGAGTCTGTGGGAAGTGAGTATGAGTGGTTCTTGGGAGAGAGTTCCTTCCTTGTGACTATGTGTTTTCTTTGTAACCTCAGCCTAGCCTAGGATTTCCTGACTTGGGGGTGGAGCTTAGTCCCATCTCGGGGGTGACCCACTGCGGAGCTGACGAGCAGCGTGGTCTAAGGCTGGGAGGTTCGTGGAAGGCCTGCACTTGGTTGGCAGAACTACCACTGTTTCAAAGATAAGTACCATATGATGCTTTAATTATGTTTTCGTATCTCTCTGTATTATAATTATCTTGTATTATGCTGTGCATATAAATTAATGCTAATGCCATGTTTAAAATTATGATAGCAGTAATTTTTAGAATTACTCTAAGCTTAAATGTGTTTCATTGCTTAAATGCATGTTGTTTGATAATCTTAGACTGAGTGTTATATTTCCGCGAAGTATGGTAACAGAAAAGTGGTGTTACACCTGACATCGTATTTTTCATGAGAAAGACACGAGTTTGATTCCTGTACAATACATGCTCTAGATTTCCACTTCATGACACATGACAAAGTACCGGGATTTGCAATGCTAGAAAAAATGACAACCGGATTTGTGCACATGACATTGGCATGCACATGGTGCAGAGCTTTAGGAAAAAAAATGGAGGAAAATTTAATTGCAGGAGAAAAAGATATGGCAACCTCAATGGAAAGTCTGTAGGATAAGAATGATGAATAAATACTTACACATTCTTACTTGAAAAATGCCAACAATGAATAGTAAACAACGAATTCGAATGAAACTATGCTATTGAAACTTACTCGTTAATGATGAATGACAGAACTGTAGGTTCACTTGCGGGTGCAGGACTTGAACCCTGCAAAGTGCAAAGAAACAACTCCAACTATTGGTGCAGGACCCCAACCTTACAAAGTCGAAGAAAACAAAATCAAGCAGTAAGCAAAAAACCAATGAGCAAGCACCAACATGTCGAACTTCAGGTGCAAGACCTCAAACTTGCAAAGTTGAACCAAACAACAAAAATCAACAACCGATGAACCAACAGACAAGCAACAACCAGTGAACGAGTAAACAATATATGTATCTTTAATGATGACCGAATTTCATTCCAAGCACAAAAGAAATCTAAAACATATGATGGCCATGCAAGTGGAAATACTTTAACATTCTTAGTTGCAAATGACAAGCATTATACAACAAAGAATGAATACGAATGAAACTATGGTATCGAAACTTACTCGGCAACGATGAAAGATAGAAGCACAGGTCCAATTGTGGGTGCAACACTTGAACCCTGCAAAGTGAAGAAACAAATCCAATTGCGGGTGCAGGACCCTAACCTTTGCAAAGTTGAAGAAAATAAAAGAAGCAACAAGCACCAACAGGTCCAACTGTAGGTGCATGACCTCAACCTTGCAAAGTTGAACCAAACAACAACAAGCAGCGACTGACGAACCAACGAACCAATGAAAAAGAAGCAACTAGCAAACCAATAAACAATATATGTAGCTTCAATGATGACTAAATTGCATTCCAAGCATAGAATAAGTACTAAACATATGATGGCTATGTGAGTGGCGGTGGACAACAATATTGATCAAATTCACTGCAACATTATATGGAAATATTTGAGCAAAAATGTATTGTGAGAAGCCTATGAAAGTAAACATTTATGGTTATGAGGCCTATTTAAAGGCCTCGCGCTATGTAAAAATTTAAGTTGCTAGGTATGTTTAAGGGCCTCGCGCTATGTAAACATTTAAGTTGTCATACCTATTCAAGTACCTCAAAAAGAGTGTCAATACTTAAAACTTTTGGTATGTAAACATTTCAATACAAATAGAAATAACAAAAACATTGAATAAAAAAGAGCGTCGATGCTCAGAACTTTCGATATGTAAACATTTCAATAAAAATCAAAAAATAAAAAAAGAACGTAGATGCTCAAAACTTTGGATATCTAAACATTTACAACATTGGGAATAACAAATGAGGCAATAAGACTTTCAATCTATTCTCCAATGAGATGATGACATATAAGGTTTTTTTTATTATATAAAAAATAATGTTTTTAGTTATATAGTTCGAACAATAGACATGATGCCAAAATTTATAGTCAAAGGACATATTAACATGAAGTCAACGATCTCAAAACACCCTACTACAAAGAAGATAGTATAATTATCTTCAAAGTTACAAAACCAAATTAAATACTAAGAACATATTAAAGAGAAAGCTACATAGCAGTTAGTACTACCTTTGTTTAAAAAAGTAGCCAAATTATATGAATTGGAATTGATAAACTCCAATGATATATTGGCATAATATGGTCCAACCTGATACAGTTTATTTTATTTTTTTGTTAATTTGTACGGAACCTGTTGGCTACGCGATTAACCTGTGGCTTGAGAAACCGCGACTCAGGGGCATCTAAGCCGTCAAAATCACCCGGGGATCGCACCCGGCCTGAGCCACACCAAGCCTTAACATGGTTGGATTTTTTGTCCCCACAGGTTTCGAACCGGTGACTTTAACATCACGGAGTGGCTTAACAACACACTCCATCACCGACTGTCCTACACCTCTGGGACTAACCTGATGCAGTTTATTAAGTTAATACAATCCTATCAATTTATTAAGTATACAATCCAACAAACCTGACCAAGTGATGAGTATTATGTGGTGGATGAAAGGCCACTTAATTTAAAATAAAATGAAATATCAGCTCTTATGTGGTGGATGAAGGCCACTTATTGAATATAAAATGAAATACCAGCTCCTAGGCAATTAATGTTGCATTCACTTGACATTGGAACTTTAAAGATATAAAGCAATTATGATGCCAAA
>ML820709.1:19640-42399 GCA_009831015.1 Picea engelmannii
TTTATTAATGATAAACTCACTTTGCCTAAGTTTCACTTTATAATTCGAAAGTGACTTTACCAGTATCGTTTCCCCCAGCTCATCCGTCTAATGGTTTACGGGAAACTGTGTAAACCACCACGGTATTCCGACTGCCTAGGAAAAACGGGACATTACAGTTAGACAAGAGAGCCAATTATATATTGCAAAAGACAATAAGGATGCAGATGGAAGCGTGGACTCTGTTAGACGGAGGGAGCCGATTATATGCACTCATACATGAAGCAAGGATTAGGAGGGAGCTAATCCTATGATCCATTGAAGATAATAAAGTATATATCCATGATAGCAGCCATGAAAGACAATACGTATTCTTCAAAGAGAAGCCTTAAAGTATCCCTGGTTGTCCATCCACATTCGTAATCCTATGAAGGAATCTTTAGGGCATGGAATCTATAAGAAACTCCATGGACCCGAGAACTAAAGAAACACATGAAGATTTCAAGAAAGAAAGAGAAGCCAAAACAACCAGTCATTGTATCAAGAATCACAAGATTGTCAACCTGATATAAACTCAATAAAAGCAATCAAGTAGAGGAACTGAAAGTCGTGATGAAGAACAGTGTATGGAAGACTTATGAATGAAAGCATTGCAAAGATCCAAAACTAGAGGTTCTCCCAGATGGAGGGAGAAGACTATGATGATTACTTGTTCCAGTAAACCAAACCTATCTCTACATGAGTCATTATATCATCTGCAACATCCATGAGTCAGAATTCTACATCAGATGAATGCAAAGAATGTTATCCAGAGAAATTGAATAAAGAGTGTATGAAGAGCAATCTCAAGACTTTGAGGCATACCAGAAAGAGACCCTTGTATGCAGATAGAAGAAGATAACTTGGTGGAGAACCTCTAGTGCACAGCAGAAGCGTGGTGAAGATTTCCTATAACATCAATATGATTACTCAGAAGATCAGATTTCATGATGATAGAAGAAGTGCCACATGGATATGTTCCAGTTTTTCCAAAAATGATATACTCTATTGTTCAGAGCTACATGAAGCCTTCACAGTGTTCCAGACTAAAGTACATTTGAAATCAAGCATTACATTATCCATGATGAAGTCCATAAAGGAGAAAGTGGTTCTCCAATACATATCTCCACAGATGAGCAAATAAGCAGACATTTTGGTAAAGCTTCTATCCAAGATGAAAGAGTTTGCATACTCAAGCTGGAGCTCGTGGAAACAACTTCCATATTGAAAAAGGAAGAGATGACTCCCAGGTTGGGAGGGAGCACTGAAAATATTATTGAAGACATTCATTTTCAAGAATTGAAAAATAGTCCATCTTGGACAAATGCTTTCCTGTTCGGAAAGTGGGTTGAGATTTCTGACAGACAACGATTTCCCATTGTGGTTAACATGGGAAATGGTCTAGATTGCTGATGTATCATAGACAACGACTTCCCATTGTGGTTAACATGGGGAGTGGTCTAGGGCAGTCTCTCTTCTTGAGGGTTACTCAAGAAGACTGGCCCGCCACGCCGGACAACGATTTCTCATTGTGGTTAACATGAGGAATGGTCCGTTTTGGAGGTTGATACAGGACTGTCTTTTCCTCTTGTGGTTAACAGAGGAAATGGCCCGGACAGTCATTCCTTAGGGTTTATACATTCTCTCCAGGGTGCACTTTGATTAGTGTAGGAGGAATGGCCCAGGGTGAGGAATGGTCCAGGCTCAACAATCAGGGACAGGCATTCCTTAGGGTTTATGCATTCTCTCCAGGGTGCACTTTGATTAATGTAGGAGGAATGGCCCAGGGTGAGGAATGGTCCAGGCTCAGAAATCAGAAACAATCATTCTTCCTTGTTTGAGAAGAATAGGGCATATAGCCCATTGTTGATGTTCTACACTGAGGGCAGATATTCCTTCAGATCTCACAAATGTGAGTGAAAGATTGGCCCAGATGATTCAATTTATATCATAACATTGTTTCTGTGCAGGTTGCTATCAGATGTTTGTTATGAAGACTGTATGACAATAGATGTATACTACCGTGGTGAATATGTTCCACTGTTCGTGACTATACGTTGCTGATCAAGTACTTGTGTGTTACTTGGTGTGGTAGTGTACCACTGTTCGTGACTATACGTTGCTGATCAAGTACTTGTGTGTTACTTGGTGTGGTAGTGTACCACTGGATTGTAGTTATGTACTACTATGGATAGACACAGTTGTGCTCTATTTTGTTATGATTTCCTTGAAGACTATCAACAGTTTATTGGAAATAATTATTAGCCAGATGAATGATGAATAGAGATTTTCCAGAAAAATGGTTCAGAACATTTACTCTTCTAGATTAGAAGGATGGCTCTTGTATCACTCCGTGGAGTAAGCATCATGTCTGATTACTCAGATAGAGTATGGTTTCGAGAGATGATGCAATCGATGATGATGATGGTGCTCATGATCTAGTCATGATCTAGTCTATATAACTATGTTGATGCTATCGGGTGAATGGTATGTTTTGTGCTCAAGACCATTACCTGTAATACCTCCTCCCTAGCTAGGAGGGAGTGTTGATATTATGGTAGCTGCGGGAGGTATTTACCTCCACGTGTAAACCTGACGAGAATAGAATACTCCGGAAAACAAGAAGAAACCCTAATGAGTTGGCTAATAACCCTAGAAGACTTGTCGGCTCAAGAGGATAATTTATATTAGGTTATTAGCCTCCAAGAGAAGAAGTCGGCCATAAATAATAATAATATACTGAACAGACAGGTACCCAGAAGGAGAAGTCGGCCCAGTAAGTTTGCCAGAACCATTATAAATACAGGGCGCTAGTCTCTCATTTGACACATCTCAGCAGTTGCAGAGAGCCAGTTATGCGCAGTGCAGTTGCAGTCTTGTGCGCAGGTTTGGAGGAAAGCTGCTGGTGCAGCTGCTTCAGCTAGCAGTTATGTTTTGGCTTGGACTATCTCTTGGCTAGGGTTTGGACTATCTGATCAGCTCTTTGTGATGCGCTATCCTTGGGGAAAGGTGCGCTACCCTTTGTTTGGCTATCTAGACTAGGGTTTGCTTCCAGAGTGATTCTCTGTCAAGGTTAAGGTGCTCGGAGGGTGGCTTCGGCCTATGGTTGGGTGACAAGGGTATTGTCAATGGTAAAACGAGCACACATCTTTCATATTCTAACACACCCATCACATGGGCTCTCATAGGTCGACTCAACTCAGTCTAGAGGAGAACGTATCCTGGAGAATGTCACACGACGTTGCAATCATCAACACTGTTTTGGAGCGACTTGTGATCATTCATTAGGGGTATCACAAGTCTTTACAATGTTTCAAAGAGTTTGTTTGTGAAAGGGGTGCTCCTGGGTGTCCTAGAATGTCCAAATCTGCCCAAACGGACAGAGTTTCGCCTTGGATATTCGCTAAACCTGCAAAAACAGCAAGCAAACAACACTGAAAGATGGCCAAAAACACTTTAGAAGTGTCTTGGACTTATGTTAGAAAAGCCCAAAAAATTCTAAGTAAAAACTAGTGAAAACAAGCAAAATTTAACTAAGGAAAGCAAGCTAGAAAGCTTGTTTCCTTAGGGTCTTTGATTGCTGTTTTAGAACAGCAAATTAAAATCAATTAGATTTCCCAATATGAAGTAAAAAGCTTTTAGAAAAAGAACCACTTTTGGCTTTTTAAAATTTGAAGAAAGAAGCTTGCTAAACGTAATTTTTTTTTTTTATGATAGATCTAGCTTAAAATAGTGAAATGAAATTGCAATCTAGATCTAACTTAACTTTGTATGCTAACTTAGATAAATAAGGATTTGAAACATGATTTAGATCTAAGTACTTGCATGCAAACTAGTAACCAAAAGAGTAACAAGAATTTTGTGATAAAAGAGGGAAAGAGTGCTGGATGGAAGTAGATCTTGGGCTACAGAGTCCTCTTGGTGTATTGTAGAGGGAAATCGTTCCGGTTGAAGGGATTTGAAGATATTGGAAACTCAAACTAGGGCTTTCCACTCCTTCAAACTAGAGGCCCTGCAAACTTGGAAAATTCTTGCAAAATACTTGTTAAAGGTGGGTGCACCCACTTGCTACATATAAAATCTAGAAAACATGTAAATCAAACTAGAATAACATGAGATCATAGATTAACCATGCTAGAAACAATAAGATTTAACAATGCAAACTAGCTCACTAATATCTTACTATTCAAGGATAAATTGACAATGAAATTGCAAAAACGACAAGTTTAACATAACCTCAACACATCAACATGGATCAATGGCATCCACACATTAGCACAACACCACAAAATGACCTCCAAAGTCTTCAATTCTTTATTCCACAATAGCTTGAAAGCATTACAATAGCATAACTCCAGGTCTACCAATCTAGTTTACAAAGGGAGAGCAAGCTCCAATATATAGCACATTGGGTGGAGTTCCCAATGGAGGAGGGCACACCACTTGGAGAGGGAGGTCACACCACTTGTGAGGGAAAGAGAAGCCAAGTGTTGTCACATGGCTGCCACCTCTCATTCAACCCCAAATCTTGCCAAGTGTGATGAAGGGAGAGAGGAGGAGGGCGTTGTTGAATTTTTGAATGCTAGTTTACAACTGTAGTGAATAACCAGGATCTCAAGAAGATTAACCAAGCACAAATTGCAAAACAGAATTATGGGACTGCTCGTTTTTCCATAGGCAATGTTCCTTCATTGCCACCCAACCATAGGCATCCTCAAGTGCCACCCTCGAGCAAAGCATAGTAGTTTACCCTGGGAAACCCTTCTTCACAAGGGGAGAAAACCCAGTACCTTCTTATAGAGAAGATCCATGCCAAAGACAGAATAACCAAGCTCTATTCACTAGAGCAAAATCAGCAAGAAAGAGTCCAACCATAACTCAACAATGTAAACCCTAGCCAAAGAGCTAGAGCACTAGTCCACCTCTAGCGCACTACCATGACTAGGAGATAGACACCAACCAAACATGCACCTCCCTCTACTAGTTGCAGCTTGTACACTTAGACTTGGGCTGCAATTTCAGAGTGGAGAGTGTGTGTACAAAAGAGTTAGCATCCACTCTTATTTATACTAATCTGCTAGTGAACTTTTTCCAGTGGGGCCTGTTAAAATGTAAAGCAGCTGCAGAGGATATTCCTCAAGCAGCTTCAAGCTGCACCCTTAAGCTAACCTCTCAAGCTACCCACTTAAAGCTGCCGCCAACTGTCCCTTGCCTTAACCGCCCTCCTCTAAAGTAAGTCGACCACCTCTCCTAGCTAAGTCGGCCACCTACTCTAGCTCCTTTCCTAAGCTAAGGCTTCCCTAACCTAAAACTCCTAACTTAGACTCTTTACTATTTAAAGAGAGGGAGGCGCCCTCTTCTTATTCATTCTTGACATCAGTTTTTATATAAAGAGAGGAATGCCTACCTTTCAGTTTGATCATGATGGTATCTGTAAAGGTTGTGTTCTTGTTAAAAACGTAAAAAAATCCTTTCCTAACAGTAACTCAAGGTCTAAAGGAATTTTGGATTTGATACATTCAGACGTATGTGGACCTATGTCATCTCCTTCCTTGAATGGATGTCTTTATTATGTGATTTTCATAGATGACTTCTTTAGAAAAACTTGGATCTATTTTCTAAAAGCAAAGAATGAAACTTTTAGTAAATTTCTAGAATTCAAAGCATTGATTGAAAATCAGACTGAAAAACATATACGTACTTTAAGGACTGACAATGGTGGAGAATTTGATTCTCGTCAGTTTGATGACTTCTGTAAAGAAGTAGGAATCAAGAGACAACTAATTGTGCCCTATAACCCTCAGCAGAATGGGATTGCTGAGAGAAAGAACAGAACAATCTGTGAGGCAACTAAAGCTATGATGTGTGATTAGGATCTTCCCTCATCACTTTAGGCAGAAGCCACAAACACTGCAATTTATATTTAGAATAGAAGTCCTCATGCTATTCTGGGAGAAAAGACTCCAGAAGAAGCGTTCATTGGCGAAAAGCTAGAAGTGGGACACCTGAGGATTTTCGGATGTCCATTTTTCATTCATATACCAAAAGAGAAAAGAACTAAGATGGAGAATTTTTGTTGGATACAGTGAAACATCCAAGGCATACAAAATGTATGTTCCGGGCCAAAGATTTATTGAGGTAAGCAGGGATGTAACTTTTCATGAAGAAGCTGCATTCAAGCATTCCAAAGAATCACAACAAGATACGGAGATGGAGGAACCTGAAGAGCCATTGGATCAAGTTGATACTATGGATCCAATAGAACATATAGAGAGACCTATGGAGGTACCTCCTGCTAAGAGGAAGCTTTCCTAGTGTAGAGAAATTCTGCGAGAGGCAGAAAAACATGCAGCTCCTTCAGGTACTTTGAGAGAAAGTAATAGACCTCAAAGATTTTCAGGTTATGTGGCTCTTATGGCTCAGATTAGCGATGCAGAGCCCACCAACTATGAAGATGCTGCTACGCAGCAAGTATGGAAAGATGCCATGGTGGAAGAATATTAATCCATCATGAAAAATGATGTATGGGAAGTGGTACCAAGACCGAAAGGAAAATCCGTGGCTACTTCCAAGTGGTTGTTCAAAATCAAGCATGCAACTGATGGAAATATTGAGAAATACAAAGCGAGATTTGTGGCTCGTGGTTTTTCTCAAAAGGAAGGTATTGACTATGATGAAACATTCACACCCGTTGTAAGGTATATTTCCATCAGGACCATCATATCCCTCGTTTTAGTTTTGGGTTGAAAACAGCCAGAGGGTTTCGTGGTTCAAAGAAAGGAATCACATGTGTGCAAATTAAAGAAAGCACTATATGGGCTGAAACAAGCACCAAGAGCTTGGTATGTGAGAATCGACAACTATCTTCAAAGCTTGGATTTTTCCAAGAGTGCAGTTGATCCCAACCTTTATTTTAAGGTAATAGAAAATCATCCTCTAATTTTGATTCTATATGTTGATGATTTATTCCTTACTGGAGAGGAACAACTGATAGCTCAATGTAAGAGGGAGCTCACTTATGAATTTGAAATGAAAGACATTGGACTCATGCATTACTTCCTTGGTTTGGAGGTATGGCAAAGATTTGATGAAATTTTCCTTTCTCAAGGGAAGTATACAATTGATATATTGCGCAGATTTGGTATGCTGGATTGTAAGCCCATGTCTACACCCATGGTATCTAACTTAAAGAAGTTACATGAGTCAGATTTTGGATCAAACTTGGTGGATTCATCCTTGTATAGGCAGATTATTGGATCCTTAATGTATTTGATCTATACAAGGCCTGATATATGCTTTGTTGTAAGCGCCTTGAGTCAGTTTATGTCTGAGCCAAGACATAGACATTGGATTGTTGCTAAACATATTCTCAGATATTTGAAAGGATCCATTGCATATGGACTTAGATACACTTCTAGTGGAGGAGTGTTGCTTCATGGTTATGTTGATTCAGACTGGGTTGGGAGCTCAATGGACCAGAAGAGTACTTTCAGATACTGTTTTAGCTTGGGTTTAGCTATGATATCTTGGTCAAGCAAGAAACATAGCTCTATAGCACAAAGTACAGCTGAAGCAGAATATATAGCAGCCAGTAATGCAAGCAGAGAAGCAGTGTGGCTGAGAAAGCTTCTGTCGGGGTTGTTTCAAGAGAGGTTAGAAACAACTGTTATCCATTGTGATAACCAGAGCTGTTTAAAGCTCACAGAGAACCCAGTCTTCCATGACAGATCAAAGCATATTGAGATGAAATATCATTTCATCAGAGACATGGTCCAAAGACGTACCATCAAGCTGCAGTACATTCGTACTGATGAGCATATAGCAAATATTTTGACTAAGCCTCTATCTCTTGGAAAATTTGTGTACTTCCAGGATAAGCTTGGTATGGCAGAAAATGTGTCCCTCACTGAGAGGGAATAACAACATCAGAAGACATTCTCCAATGTGAGGCCTTAAGTGGCCACCCTGAAGCTAGCCAAGAAGATTTAGAGAATCAATCAGTCTTGTTAGGTATTGACAAAAGTCAGAGGGAACGTATAACTTCTGTGAGTCAAACCAAAAGTTAAGATGAACGAGATGATATGTAAGTCTAATGCAAAAGTCAGAGGGAATGTACAACCTTCATGAGCATAGACAGTCTAGTGCAAAAGTCGGGGGGAACGTACAACCTCTATGAGCATAGACAAACTAGTGCAAAAGTCAGGGGGAACATACAACCTTTGTGAGCTTAGTCAAGTTTTGTGAGCTTTGTATGTCAAAGCAAAAGTCAAGACAAGTCTTGTGAGCTTTGTGTGTCAAAGCAAAATTCAAGACAAGGAAATGTGAAAAATTCTCCTAGGTCTTCATGATGAGCTATGAGCATTCCTTAGGGATTGGCCACCCCTAAGTGAAATAACTCTAGCATTTGACCATGGTTAAGGAGAACTGGATAATCACATTCAATGATCCTTATCTACATAAGGATACAAAACTTCTTGTGATTTATTGATCCTGTCAACAAGTCAATGATCATGTGCAATGACTAGAAAGAACTATGTGGATGTGGATTCTTGAAGAATACCCTCTTTGCTGAGAGGGAGTGTTAAAATGTAAAGCAACTGCAGAGGATATTCCTCAAGCAGCTTCAAGCTGCACCCTTAAGCTAACCCCTTAAGCTACCTCCTTAAGCTGCCCACTTAAAGTTGCCCCCTTGCTAGTTGTCCCTTGCCTTAACCGCCCTCCTCTAAAGTAAGTCGGCCACCTCTCCTAGCTAAGTCGACCACCTACTCTAGCTCCTTTCCTAAGCTAAGGCAACCCTAACCTAAAACTCCTAACCTAGACTCTTTACTATTTAAAGAGAGGGAGGCATCCTCTTCTTATTCATTCTTGACATCAATTTTTGTATATCAGTTTTCATAAGAGTTCTGAGCTAAGGTTATTCTGAGGGAGCAGCTAAGGATTTTCTGAGTGAGTTGCTAAGTTTTTCCGAGGGAGCAGCTTATGATTTTCTGAGGAAGCAAGGGAGCAACAGAGGCACTTCTATAGCAGCTGATTTCTATATTCTGGACAACATCTAAAGACTGTTCTGGGCAGCATATACAAGGCTGTTCTATAGAAACCATTTGATTCTGTTCTAAGAGTTATTCTGGACAACATCTGAAAGTTATTCTGAGCAACAACAGAGGCACTTTTGTAGCTACTGATATTTCTGTTCTGGACAACAATTAAAGGCTGTTTTGGACAACTCCTCAAGGGCAGATTTGAGTCAGTCTTAAGGGCACTTTTGGGACAGCAAAAGCTACATCAATAGCTACAGGTCTGAGGGCAGATCTGAGTAGAAACTCAAAGATATTTAAAGACATAGAGACAACAGTAAGTGTTACTGGATTATCTCCTTCTAAGGAAGTCTTGTACTGTCATTGTACTTGTTGACTGATAATATATCACAAAGAAGTTTGTTGGGTTTTCTTCCCTTTGAGGGTTTCCCAGTATAAATAATTGTGCACTCTGTGAATGTTGTTTTCCAATGGTTCTTTTGCTTCAGATTATTTGTTAAAAGTAAAAGAATACTACTGTGGACTATTGTTATTTGTTTATGCTTGAAAATTAACAGGGTCGACCCATCCTTTCTGGAAAATGCATTTTACTTTATCTTTTCTGGCAGGCCGACTTGTCTTCTAAAGCAATATAATTCTTCTAGGGCTTCTTTAATTCTTTCAATGGTTTTCCTTTGATGTCTTGGCACCTTCATCTATAAGAGAGGTTATGCAGGAGGTGAATATTCACCTCCTGCAGCTACTGGAAACATCAACACTCCCTCTTAGCCAGAGAGGTATTCTCCATGATGTTTTTCCTCTGGTTCTCATAGCCTCGTAGGCTATGCCATGGTCCTCCAACCATGCCATGGTCACGCAGACCATGCTACTGGTAGCATCATCATGTCGCATATGGCTACACCCAATGTGGACTTTTTCTAGGGTCTCATCACCACTAGAATACACTAGGACCTACTCGCCCGTAGTGTGGCACTAGGACCTACTCGCCCATGACGTGTCCACTTGGTCAACTCCCAAGGGACGTGTCCTCATGGTCTACTCCCATGGGACGCTGAGTGCCACCCCAGGACAACTTGTCACTACTCTGACAAGTGTCATGCTCAACTCCGTCTCAGAGGAGCGTTCTCCAAGTCGACCCAGCCCGATATGGGGAGAAGATAGGGAGAAGGCACAACACACTCGCAGATCGACCCAGCCCACTGCCCTGGGGAGATCTGGAGAGTCTCCTCACAGGTCGACCCAACCCACTACTCTGGGGAGAAGACCTGGAGAGTGTCTTACAAAGCTGCAATCATCAATACTCCCTCTTAACGAGAGGGGCATTCCACTCCATGTTTATCACAGAAGTACTCGAACTTCGACTTGGCAAGAGGCTCGGTGAGAACATCTGCAATCTGCTCATTTGTAGGAAGGTACTCCACTAGTACTGTCTTCCTTTGCACCATATCTCGGATGTAATGAGTCACAGTGGTATCCAATATCTTATCAGACAATCCTGCAAGGAGATTTCGAAGCCACACTGCTTCGCATACTGCCATACATACTGCAATATACTTGGTTTCTGTAGTACTCAAAGCCACAAAAGTCTATTTCCTGCTACACCAGGAAACTATGGCAGATCCAAAATTGAAGTAGCACCTTGAGGTGCCCTTCCTGTCAACTGCGCTCCCTTCCCAATCTGAACCAGTATATCCCTGCAGTCTCATGTCAATACTGGAAGCATGTCTTGGGCCATTCATATCCAACTGTGTCTCACAAATATCTCAACACATGCTTCACAACCACCCAATGTATCTGCCTCGACTGACTCATGGACTAGCTAAGTGCATTCACTGCATAACAAATATCCTTTCTGGTGTTAACTAGATACATCAATGATCCAATCATCTGCCGATACATAGTCGGATCAATCAAGTCTGAATCGAAAGATGACTCACTCAGTTTCTTCAGATTCATCACCATCGGTGTGGTTATGGACTTACAGTTCATCATCCAAATCTCCTCAAGATCTCAACTGTGTACTTCCTTTGAATTAGGAAGATCTCATTAGTTCTCTGCCACACCATCAACAACCTTATAGTACAGGTTGGTATCAACAACACTCTTACTGAAACCCAAACTCATCAGGTATCCATCAATCCTCGCATACCAAGCACGAGGACATGGGACTCCTTCCCATGCATCACGAAACCATCTGGCTGCTCGATATACACCTCTTCCTCAATCTCGCCATGGAGGAAAGCTGTCTTCATGTCCATCTGAAGTAATCTTCAACTCAAGGCTGAAGCAAGTGCAATAATTGTTTGAATGGAGGTATATCGAGTAACATGAGCAAAGGTCTCCTCATAGTCTATTCCCTCCACCTGAGAGAATCCTTTGACCACAAATCTTGCTTTGTGCTTCTTGATGCTCCCGTCAACTGCATGTTTTATCTTATAAATCCACTTGGAAGTCACCACAAACTTCCCTTTGGGTCTCAGAACAATATCCAACACATCATTCTTCATGATGGACTGATGCTCCTCCATCATGGCATCCCTCCATAATGGCTGACAAGATGCCTCCTCATAACTGGAAGGCTTAGAATAAATGATGTGGCTCATGGCTGCAACATAGCTCGAGAAACTTTGAGGTATCTTATTTTCTTTGAAAGTACCATGAGGAGCGCATATCTCTTTGCCTCCTGTAGAGTCTGATGAGCCCAGGTAAGCCTCTACAGGCCTACTGCAATATCTCTAGGAACATCAATTGGATCAATAGGCTCAAATGTCTCCATGGGCTCAACTGGCTCCCTCTGAACCACTGAAGGGTGAGGGGGAGAAGACATCCTCTCCTCCTGCATCTCACTGTCTATCTGCATGTGAGATCCTCTAGATCTCCTAAAGGGTACCTCCTTCTCAAAGGAAAACAACTATCATAGGTCCACACAAATCTGAATGCAGAAAGTCCAAGATCCCCTTGGATCTGTTGTCATTGCTCGAAAAAGATCCCTTGGCATTCGTGCCAAGAGCACAACCTCTGCAGATGCCATCATGCTCAACACAGAGCTGTGGAAGCCCCGTCACCATCTTCCCTAGAATGGGAAGAGCTCTATAATGTAAATGAGCAAGTCTCCTATGCCATAACTGGTTGAACTGTCAATCTGTACAAACTCCGATCACACTGCTTCATGTCTCAAACCAGAGATCATCCAATAAGTTTCCTTCTGCAACCGTTACTATAGCTCCCTCTCAGAGATGTCACTGATGACCTGTCTCCGTGGTAACTTGCCCGAAACAAGGAACAAGAACAACAATATTTCCATGGAAACCTCCATGGAATTCAACAAGATAACCTGCCCGGAAAAAGAACAACCAGAACAAGAATATCTCCTAGAGGGGATATCAACAAGTACATCTCTAGTACAACTTCAAAACAATTTAAAAATTTCTATCACAGCTACAAGACCTACTTGTAATGTAGCAAGTCAGATGTACTAGAAATGTAGGTTACAGGCATGATAATTTAAAACAATCAAACCTGGAGTCTTCTTTACCAGGGACAGTGCGGTGCTCCTCTGAGTGTACTCGATTTTGAGATTCCTCGAGATCTACACAGGTCCCTCCTCCTGCAGGCACCCTCGTGATAATGATACAAAATAAAATATATACAAGTGCATACCTGTGAAATTGTAGCATTATCTGGTTTTGGTGCAACTTCATCCACAAATCAGTAGCCTCAGATTAGCCTTAGGTCAGGGTTTAAAACTCATCTTTTTCTATCTCAGAATTTTGTAAAAGATCTCTCAGACACAAGCCTTAAATGATATCACAATTTCTGTTTTGAATATGTTTGAATGCTTCTCATGTAAACTTCAGTTATATACTGAAAAATGTTCCCAGATTCATCACACTTGGACTCTTCACAACAGACCTTTAATTCTTATAAATGATGGATCTCAGACTTGCTTTAAATAGCAGTCCAAGCCTATACCAAACTTGCACTGGAACATTCTTCAGAAGTCTGCCATAAGCTCGCTCAGAAATCAGCCATAAACTCGCTCAGAAATCAGCCATACATTTGCTGGAATGTACCTCAGAGATCTGTTATAAATTTGCTGGAATATACCTCAGAAAATTTACCATACAGCCTTCCATCTGTCACAGAAAAGATACCTGTAATTTAACTCAGAAGAAAGTCAGTTTCTTTCTTGCTGTGGCAGCCCTAGTAGGGCTACTCTGGCTGCAGTTTGCTGTTAAGACCCTAGACAGGGGTACGGCCAGGACTAGAGGTCTGCGGAAGCCCTAAACTTCATCACAGGACTGTTAAGGGACTTGGCCCTTCTCTTCTGCCAGCAACAGGGTTCTAACAGTCTTTAGCTTTCGTGCAAATGGTCATCTTCAAGACCAACTCTGATACCATGTTGAATTTTTGAATGGTAGTTTACAACTGCAGTGAATAACTAGGATCTCAAGAAGATTAACCAAGCACAAATTGCAATACAGAATTATGGGACTGCTCGTTTTTCCATAGGCAATGTTCTTTCATTGCCACCCAACCATAGGCATCCTCAAGTGCCACCCCCGAGCAGAGCATAGTAGTTTACCCTGGGAAACCCTTCTTCACAAGGGGAGAAAACCCAGTACCTTCTTATAGAGAAGATCCATGCCAAAGACAGAATAACCAAGCTCTATTCACTAGAGCAAAATCAACGAGAAAGAGTCCAACCATAACTCAACAATGTGAACCCTAGCCAAAGTGCCTCTAGCGCACCACCATGACTAGGAGATAGACACCAACCAGATATGCGCCTCCCCCTAGCAGCTGCAGCTCGCACACTTAGACTTGCGCTGCAATTTGAGAGTGGAGAGTATGTGTACAAAAGAGCTAGCGTCCACTCTTATTTATACTAATCTGCCAGTGAACTTTTTCCATTGGGGCCGACTTGTCCTTTTTGGAAAATACATTTTACTTTATTTTTTTTGGTAGGCCAACTTGCCTTTTGGAGCAATATAATTCTTTTGGGGCTTCTCTAATTCTTTCAATGGTTTTCCTTTGATGTCTTGGCACCTTCATCTATAAGAGAGGTTATGCAGGAGGTGAATACCTCCCGCAGCTACCAGAAACATCAACAGACGCCACCTCTCAAGAGATAGGCGCACCTCCTCATGAGGGTGCCACCTACCCACAAGAGGGGCGCACCTCCTCTTGGAAGCTTCTCCAACTCAAGTTAACACTTTAACAACTCACCTTTAACTCTCACTTGGATGCCAACAGGGCCTTGTTAACTCAAAGAGAGGGTGAGTTGACATAAAACATGTTTGAAACATGTTTCCACAAAAATAGCATTTGCTGATTTTTGTCTTTTGTTCGTCTTTTATTGACTATTTGTAAGTAAAATTAATTGTAAGTGATTAAAAATCACTAATTTCACTCACAAAGTGGGTACTTAGGTAAAGTGGGTATTTTGAGTGTGAAAACGAATACCCCCAAGGCATATAATGCCTTCTAGTACCATTTATTTAACACATGACTTGTTTACAATTAAAATATCCCGATTTTGCAGGAAATTTTGTTTTTGCATAAGACATTAAAAAACTTAAGGGGGACTTAGTGCATTTCCATGAGACTCTAGGAGGATGATTAGCATGGTAATATACATTAGACACTAGACTTAGATGACCAAGCTAAGGCCTAACCATCAGTGCATACTCCAACTTTGGAGGAAATGAGTGAAAAAACTCATAAATTATAACTCGCTTAAAAATTAATTCAAACAATAAATAATTAATAAGTAAAAAGCACACTCTAGAGTAATGCACTCATAATTAAGTCTTAGGAGGCTAAGCCTTTTACAAATTCATTATGCTAAATTCATCTTATTACAATTCCCCACAAGGGTATGGAAATGCGGTTAAAAAGTAGAAAATGGGCCATAATGGCTGGCTAGACTTCTGAACTGTGAATTTTGAACAAGTATTTGTTCAATCTTTGGCAGCTCAACTGCAAGTCCATCCTAGTGCAACTTGGTGGGTAATAAGAACCAACCCTTTGCTCACACAAATGCTCAATTTGGGTAAATCTGTACATTCTAGCCAAAATAGACCACGGTGGCTCTTAACCCTTAGGATTTTCAAGAGTGAAAATCCAAGGGTTAACACACCCCCAATGGGAGGCTCTGACACTGCAGAGTTTGTTTTCAAGGCTCCACAATGATTGCGCTACTTGGTATGACCACTAGATCTAGGTTCATTGGACCTTTCACAATCATTTTCCCACCTCGTGCCATCTCTCCCATTTTTGTCCGAAAATGCCATTATTTAGAAGAAGTTCATTGTATTTTTAAAGTTTTTTCTTAGCATAAAAGCCCTATCTTAATGAATCACTTTAGAAAGCACCTATAGCTAGGAATAAATGCAAGCACCGGTATTGGGACTAGGTTATAATTCAAGAAGTATCGTGGTTTGATGGACAAAAATAAATTGACTAATTGGTTATGGTGTTTGTGATGTATGTAATTTGAAAAAGTAAGATGGCAAGAGGTAGGGGCTCAGTTTGATGATGATATAATTATAAATTTGATAGAGTTAGTGACAGTTTAAATACAATTGGCTAAGAAATCTCTTTTATGCAGTATAAACAATGGTTATGTAAATTCTTAGCATTGTAATGACGCTAAAACTTTAGCAGGTAATGGAGTTCATTAGAGATGGGAAAAAAACAGTTGCCGAGCTGATGGACTTGGGAATACAACTTTTGGGCAGGTAATTGTTTAAGATTTCAAAGATTGAAAATCAGTATAAATTCATTCTGAAATTATCTATGTTGAGTTTATCATAGATTTTTGTAGAGACCCTCCTTGTATGAATGAGGATGTTTCTAACCATGAGAGAGAGGCAAAATTTCATGGGAACATGTCCCTGAGGATGTAGCACATTCCCTTTGCATTTTGGTTTTTGGGGATGGGAGGACACCTCAAAAATGTCTCTGGCTATCCTTGATTTGCAAGGGATGGCTTAAGGACATCCTCTAGATGACCCTTGCAAATTTAGGCATTGGTGTATCCTTTGATCCTACAAGGGACTGTAGGTCATCCCCTATGTCCCATCTGTCTAGAAACCAAAAAAAAAAAAAGAAACTTCCTATCCCAAATCTCCCCCACCCCAAACAAAAGGAAACACTGATTAACATTTCAGGAGATTAGCATGGAAAAAGTTTCAAATAACAGCTTTGAAGGAGAGGGATGTAGGTTGGAACTTGGAATTGTTGTGTAGAAGCTTGAAAGAGCAGGTTGCAAGGTTGGAACAATTGTCACAAAGCCCATGAGTTCCTTTTATCAGTTTTGTCTATTTAATATTTATTTTCTCCATCTTCTCTTCTTTAGCCTTTAGAGAAGCCAGCATTCAACAAAACTTAGTCATTCTTATAATTGTGAAAGAGAAGAAGAAAGGAAATAGAGAAACGGAAACTCCATTTCAAAAGCATTAGTCAAGGGGCAATTTTAACCTAGAAAAGCCTCTACTGTAATCTGTGACCAAATTAACAAAAAACAAACCCAAAATTTTGGTTGGTTACATAGATGGAAATGTTAATCAAGACTTTTCACGCAGGTATTCTGGTGTAAAACTACAACTTTTGCACATCTCCAGCAAGGTGCTAAGACAGTGTAGAAAATGATTCTTGCATGACATGCTGAAAAATTTATTGTGAATGATAGTAGATAATAAAGACAAAATTTCAGGCAGAGTTGGAGGAAAACCATAGTGGAATTGGAACAACAACTTCATTGCTGGTGCTGCCAATGGCAACCACATCTTCGTCAATACCACGTTCCACACAAGAGGGAAGAGAGCAGTTCGAAGGTAGAGAAAGGCTCACCACAAAGATGTCAGGTCTCCTGATTGAATCCGCATAAATATATGCCTGTTAGTGTAATATACTGTTACAATTAACCCCCTACTGATCTTTCATTACTGTTGAAGGGGATGGCCTTTGGGCAGAGGTTGGGTATTAGAACTATCCTAAAGGTAGTTGAGGCAGGACCTGTTAACGCCCAAAACCTTACTTCTTGAGATGAAAGTCCTAAAGCTCAAGTAAAACCCTAGGGGAACTTGAAGAGGTTATCCAGTATCACCACAACAACACCCTCCCACTCTTTAAAGTTTAGGCCGGCTCTCTCCAGCACTAGGGGGGAAACCCTAAGAAACACTAAGTTGAATAGAAGATAAACTCAAAGAATAATCTCTTGACTTAGGGAAATCAAATCTGGATTCTGATTTTTATGTATGTAATTTCCAGATGTGGACAGCAAAAAGGAAAGTTAATTTATTAAAGTTTTGGGTTGGTTGACAGCAAGATTAGTGCCTAAAGCCCTATTGGGCGTATGGAGTCCATAAGGCAGCAAACAGTAGTAATTTTTTTATGATGATATGGCAGCATATAGCCTGAATTAAGAATCTACAGAAAACATATCAAGCTGGCCACTAAGAACAGATTTTACTTGAGAGGAATCTTGATAGAGAAAAACCTTTTAACATGTATGAAGGGTATTTCTACTACAAGATAATGGACATTACAGCTAATCCGAATTAAGAAAGAAGACACGAAATAACATTTTCCAGCAAAAGATATAAAGATTTCAAAAGGGGAATTAACCACAAACAAATTCTTCTAGCTAGGAACAAAGTTACCAGATTTAGATCCCTTCATAAATAAGTTTGGTGCAAGAAACCTGAACATTAATCTTCAACAATAAGGTTCCAAGCATGTACCCCAAGCTCCAATAAAATCCAAGTAATAGTCTCGACTCTCTAGTAATTCTCCAAACTTTCAACAACCATTACAATAGGAGGAGCTTCTCTTATATAGAGAACAAGCTCAAAACCTCCTTACAGTAAAATAATAATATCCAAAGCAAAAACCCTAGATCTATCCTAGGGAGGAGTAAACAAAAGATATCCTCCAACTACCTCCTAAGTGACAAGTCAAACAAGTCATAAACAATGGCCAATACCAAGTGGGAAAGCCACATGTCATCATCTCCAAGCAAATCATACCCTAAAGAGAGGATGCCTCCAAGAATAATAGTATGACCATGTCAAAATACTCAAAGGTCTTGTTATCGCGCAATTTGTACTTGCCCAAAAGCCCAAGGAAAGTGGGTACAGAATTGGCATAACTGGGAATAACCTATCACTGTCACCTTAATAGGAGATCCCTTTCTATTTAGGAGTATGTCAAGACTACACTAGGGGAGATGTCCCCGGTGACCTGGGGGTTTGAGAAGGCTAAGGCAAGTAATCACAAGGAAATCCTTCCCCTCTCACAGATCACTCAAATCAAAGGTTTCTTTATGTGTTGTAAAGATGAAGCAAATAGATAATATTGTGTACCTGCACAGAACAAGACAACAAGACAAAAAGGGGCACTATCCAAGTACCAAAATGATTGTTAGTGCTTCATAAGACAATGAACCTTAAAAAAACAAGCTAGCTGATATGAATTTTCAACAATACAACAGTTTATAACAACAATTAATATTTTATAACAGCCACAAGAATTATGCCTTGAAATTGCTTGAAAAAGACAAGAAAAAGTAACTTTGACTAGGCAAATTGATAGTAAATTGTCACAAGCAAAGTTGACAATGTTTAGCTAGTTTTTAATATCACTTTTGCAGAGAATTTGCTGCAGTTAGATGGCTGTAGCATTCTTTTGTAACAACAGCAAATTCTAATGGTCAAAAGTGCACGAAAACACCATACAAAGTTAGCACTTACCTAGCAGATTGACTAGCAATTATCACAATTGAGTTTTGAATGGGTTAAGTGCAAGTTATGTAGGAAAATGTATCAAATCAATGTATGTTTGTATGGCTGTAGCAATGTTTTGCAACATCAGAAAGTTAGCTAAGGAGTTAGTCTAGTTTAGGGTTAACAAATGTTAGTAAAAGCTTCAAGGATTAAAGTATGAGAGTTTGTTTGATCAATCAACACTTGTAGATGGTAGTCTAGTGCCTTTCTAGGGTAAATGGAGTCATTAATGGCAACAACAAATCTTAGAGAAAATATAGCAATGATAATAATATGTCGAAGGGATGGAGAGGATGAGAAAGGTGTTGGTATCCCAAGGCCTAAATGATCTGAAAATAGAAGGCTGACTTGTTATGCTATGCAAGCACCCCTACTTCATTAAAATAAACTTTACAGGACCTTGCTTCATGTGTTAAAATATGCAATGTAAACTTATGTGTTAAGTTCATGCTTCTTCCTTTAAATGATTATGTGTGAGGAAATGTTCTTGTAAATGGTTAAATATGTACTTCAAATAAATACACAGCAACACAACTTGCAGCAAATAAACCATCAAACTCACAACAATAACAAGCTGATAAAGGAGTTCACCCCCCTCCGGGCTACATCTCCTTGAGCCTCCATCAATGGACTTGGCTCTCTGGGATTAATTAGTCAAAAGTTCTTTTACAAGTTGCTGCTCAACTCCAATGGAAAAACAGACTGTACCATTGAGATCAGAACACATAAAAACCCCAAAAATGACTAATACAACTCTGAAAACGGATCACGGCTCATCCGGGCATGACCTCTTCTACATGTGGCCATAAACTTCCCTGAGCTTCTCTTTGGCAAAAACACCTGTAAAAGTCCTCAACAACCTCTGATACCTGTCCCAATGTGTTCAGAGCATATCAATTAGCCAAAAATGATTATTCAATCACAGAAAACAAATATAGGCTCACCAAACCATGTCCTCAAGCAATGAGGACTTCAAGCTCCCTGAAGCTTGCTGAAACTTCAATGGTGAAAAACTTGCAAAAGAAGTCTTCAAATGGCTGTGAAAATGGCACCAATGGATCCAGCACGTCCAAAAACCCCTGGCTGGGTTTTTACGGCACCTCAAACGGCCAAAAAATGAGGAAGTTAGGCCTCCTCCATTTTCCTCCTTCAAGCTTTCTGAAATTGGTTCGCCAAAACGCACCTCTGTGTGCATGAACCAAGAACACGCTCCCAAAATGCGTTAAAACCTGGCACCGGGCGCAACCGCGCCAACGGTGCAAACCCTAGAACGGTTAGGGCGCCTCCAGCCCCTAACCGCCTCGACACCTGGGCGTATGGCGCATGTGACCTCGCGCGAATTAAAAAGTGGTTAAGTGGTTACACAACCGTGTAACTAACCTCCTGCGCACATTATACACCGGTCATATTGCATATAACAAAAACCACGGGTATATGTGTTAACCCCGCGCACAAACATTTGAATATGGTGAAATAAACTTTGGGTTATGTTTTATAAACCCGCACCATATATTTTAATAAACGGTTATGTGGTATAACGGAACCACAAATAAAAACCTCCGCACGCATTGTTTAATATAACACGGTTATATGTTGTTCAATGGAACCATGGGTCGGGGCTAAGCCCCGGCCCACCCCCCTTTCCATTTAATACAATGCTCAACTTTAAATATATTAATACCCACATTCATAACAAGTAACAATAGACGGCATGTTGGCTAGCGGAGGTTTGTTAAAGCGTTGGATAGTGGGGGAGGTCACCGGTTCAAATCCGGTCGGCTCCGCAAAACATTTTATATATAACCAAATAACCAACCAATCATCGAGTGACACGTGGCACCCACCGATTGGGCCATGTGTCCTCATACCATTTGCCGAAAAACATGCCACGTGTCGCATCATCATTCGCCAATCATCAACCAATAAAAACTTTCCATGTCACCATTGTACGGTCATCGTACGGACTATACGGATCTGCCATGTCACCACTGTACGGACCTGCCACGTGTCTTGTACGGACTGTACGGACAGGTACAGTCAGCATCAAAATTTTTGCCTGTTTGCCTTGGCGAACAGATCGCGATATCTTCTCCATACGGATTCCGTTTGAGAAAGTAAATATACCGCCGGAATCAGGAAGACGAGACGGACACAATGGCACTGTTTTCGTTGCATTCCGAGCACTTTGAAAATTGAGCAAAATTTTGCCCCCTGGTCCAGATTTTGATCACTAAAAAATCCACTTCCAAGAGAAAATTGCTAGAAGGTAACAATGGTTAGGCCCTAGTGATTTCTCCTTTCCTTGAACAAATTGTAATAAAATATGCAATTGGGCATGGAA
Organism: Picea engelmannii; assembly: GCA_009831015.1. Taxonomy (NCBI): domain Eukaryota; kingdom Viridiplantae; phylum Streptophyta; class Pinopsida; order Pinales; family Pinaceae; genus Picea; species Picea engelmannii. Next base: position 40,826 of record ML820709.1, read on the forward strand.
GTAGGGTTACTAGAGTGCTACAATGGTAGGGCTCTAGTATCTACTTCAAGATAGGTGCCTTTCAAGAAATTTTAGCACATGGAAGACTATAGGGAAAAATATAATAACATATGTTTTTCCCCTAGGGTTTCAAGAAAGCAATTTCATAATCTTAGACATGAAACAAGTAAAATTAACCATAAGCATTCATTCACAATAAAGAAATGCAGATTTTCCACTTACTTCACCAAGAATAATCAAGCAAAAACCCTAGTTGAATATCCTCCACATGAAAACTGCCAAAGTACACCAAGAAATGCCTCCTCCAATAAGTGCGCTCCACTAAATTTCAGCCAATAAACCTTAAAGAAGGTCGAATTTCAGACCACCACTTGTGTGATGAGTGAATTATGAAAAAATACAAGAGCTTTATCTCTTATTTATACAATATCAATGACCTTTAATTGTCTTATAGGTCATAAAAGGCCGACATGGCCAGTTTACATTAAAAATCCAGTTTTTACATAAATTCAACACTTAAAACCCTAATTTTACTTTAGGGATGACGTCATGCCCCTTTAGGGTGACGTTAGACCACTGTTGAATATATCTCCGAAATATTGGATATGTCGGATATGTCGCCGACATTTTCCCCTGGCCGAAACTTTCCCCCGAAAATTTCGCGACATATCCGACACTTTCATTGTGTCCCGACATTTTGCCAATGTGTCCCGACATTTTCCAATATGTCGGCCTGTTGAGTTTTTTTGCGGGTAAAGTGCGCGCAAGTGGGGTTTTAGAGGCTGCGGGTGCCTTTTTTTGGTCATTATTTCATTTGTGAAGTGAGAGAGCTAGAGAGGTGTGAGGAAAGCCATTGTGCATCTATCCAAGGAGGAGAAATCCAAGGATCTTGCTTCCATTAGCGCCAGCGGAGAGATCAAGATTTCCAGGTATGATAAAAAACGTTTTTCTTTTATTTGTTTGAAGTTTGAACTTTGTTTTTTAAATTTTTAGAGTTAGGCTAGGGTTTGCAATGTGCCTCTTCTTGTTGTTTTTGAATGGAAGATGAGCATGTAGATGATTTGAGGGAGGAGGGGGCAACAGAGGAGGAGGAGGAGGAGGAGGAGGAGGACGATGTTCCACTTCCAGTGGATACAGGGGTTGAGGAGGAGATTGGACTTCCAGTGGATCCAATGCCACCACCACCTCCACGGAAAGCTATACCTGGAGTTGGACTTGGGTCTGTTGGGACTGGGAGGCAACACACTTTTCCTTCCACCTCGTCCCCATCACTTACAACCTCAGATGTAGCATCTGGAGCAGCTAGAGCTTCCACTCCAAGCTCATCTAGAGTACCTCCATTACCACCTACTGCTTCCAAAGGAAAATTGGTGCCCTTTACTCGTAAAAGGGCTAGAGCAGTAGCAGCACGACAGAGAGGGAATCAATGATTTGAATTTTGGATTCCTATGATCTATCATTTTCATTTTATCATGTACTATTTAGTATCTAGATGCTTCATGATGATTCATCTCATGAGATACATTTATTTTGATCATTTGATGTGATTTTGTATCTACTATCATCCTATCAGG
>ML820710.1:16923-31011 GCA_009831015.1 Picea engelmannii
TTGCATTCGAAGCTGATCAGATTCTATATATACAGAATGCAATTTCTGTTTTACAGAGTAAGGTGTGTTAGTAAGTTTACTTGTTAGTGATAAGTTTTTTAGTGCACTGTAATCGACTAGTCTGAGTTTTATTAGTGTGAAAACAGAGCATCCTTTGTTTTTCACTGTTTTGTAACAAAGGTACTTTGTACCCTCTTTCTTTTACTATTTGAATTTAAATCTGAGACAGTGATTTCCATATTTTTATATGAGTTTTTTTTTCTGTCTTCTCAGTTATAGCTGCAGATTTTAAAACAGATTTTTGTATTTTCTGAATCTGAAATTTTCTGGGTGTGACTCTTCACTAAGCACGTAACTCCTTTTGTTATAGATTCTTCTCTATTTCTATATTCCTCCTGCAGAATAGTATATTAAAAAATGATGCCATTAAATAAAGGCAACATTTATTTTAGATCCCAACTAATGCACCATTGAAAATGAAGGCGAAGGCATGATAAGGAGAAGAAAATATTTGAAAATGATATAATGTCCACAAATTTGTATGCGTGACTAGAAGCATAGTAACCTAATGATCGCTTCTACAACCCAAAAAACAGAGAGCGTAAGAAAAATGCTGATGTTATGGCCTTTCCATTTGCATTGCTGAGACACGGAGTGGTTTTATAGCAGATTTTTTGAGCAGGATATTAATGACAAAACACATAGGTCGGTAATTCATGGAAAAAGATTATGGAATGAAATTATAACATGATAACAAATCAAACCTTGGTATAACTACTGATTCTTCTAAGAAATATTAAACCTCAAGTCAAATCCAAAATAAGTCTTCATAATCATGTAATAGGACACTATGATAATGGACTGAATTAAATGCTGACCCGACATTATGGTAATGGACTGCATTACAAAGTAAGTTTTCATAATTTATAATTTATAATCATGTAATAGGACTGCATTATGATAATGGACTGCATTAAATGTTGACCAGTCTTTACATTATGGTAATGGATTGTATTATGGTAATTTTAACTTTGCTATTATGATAATGGACTGTATTAAATGTTCACCCATTACTGCATATCCTTTTCATAATGGAATACATTTATTAGGAATTTAAAGATTGTTAGAATTAATTTAGATCCAAATTATTTAAATGATAAAAACCATTGAATTATAATGTATATGGATTGTATTTTATATGTATATTTCTTTTTAATGGAATACATTTAATAGGTAATTAAACTTGGAAATAATGGAGAAAATGCCAGTTGTAAACACCAGTTATGAGCTTCAGTTGTGAGAGTCAGTTGTATACATGTTAAGAGTCAAGTCAGTTTTTAGTTAATTCTTTGGTTTCAATGTAACCGACTCAGTAAAGTCTTTTCCTATACAAAGATGTAATATGTCTTCATTGAATAATACATAAGTGAGTGTAGTCTCACCGTGGTGTTTGTTTCGCATATTTTATCTTGGTATCAAAGCTACGTAGAGAAGGGTGGATAGATGCAGAAATATTTGTTAGTTCATAGGTTGGATAAGAAGAGCCACTTGAGTTTGAGTTGCGTGAAAACTAATCGCGTGGAAGAGTGAGCAAATTCGTGAGTTTTTCTCCGCATCAAACAAATCAAATCGTGAGTTTGAAAAAGTGGATTTTGAATGCCTTTGCATCAAACAAATCAAATCGTGAGTTTGAAAAAGTGGATTTTGAATGCATGACTGGAGTTTGAATCGAGCGTTGAAAGCATGTGCGTGAGTATTTGCATGAAAAGTTAATGCATGAGTTTATTTATTAAATAGTGAAGGTTTAGTTTTCATACTATTTGCATTTTCAAGTGGAGTTATTAAATAGTGAAGATTTGCATGTGGAGCATTTAAAATTGGTGGAGTTATTAAATAGTGAAGATTTGCATGTGGAGCATTTAAAATTGGTGCCACTATTTAATCATTTTTTTAATAGTGAGGTGGATTTATAAAGTTTATTAAAAGAACTTTATGATACTTTCATAAAAGTGGAGTTTTTATTATTTAAAGTGGATGTCTTTTATATAAAAAGATGAAGAGGAAGTTATAAGTTTATGCATGTGTATTAAAAGTGGATGCATGTGTGAAGTTTAAACTTAATGTGGGATATTAAAGTTTAAAAAAAAGAGGATATTTTGGATATTAAGGTTCATGCATGATTTAAAAGTTGATATATGCATGTGAGGTGGTGTTATGATTTAAAGGTGGATGCATGCATGATTTAAGCTGAGAACAAAGATAGAGTTGGATCAGTGGATCCGAAGGCATAGCGATGGACTGCTTCGCACATGAGACAACTCGACAGAAAGTTGCATATCCTTGGTGATTTACTTGCAGAGAATATCTTGCAGCGATGGTGAATCCACTGGCAGAGACCTACCTCAAATAAGCCAACAAGTTAGATGGATCAAATTTCATTAACTGGAAATTCAATATGCAGATGCACATGGAAGGCTATGGTGTCTGGAACATTGCGAAGGGAACTGAACTAAAACCTGATGCGGTTACAGGTGCGATAACAACACAGATCCAAGATTGGGAGAAGCATGAAAACAAGACAAAGGTATTGTTTCCCATGTCAGTTAAAGATAACATAATTCCACATATTAGAGACGCTACAACTCCTCCTGCAACATTGACAACTCTTAAAGCATTGTATGAAACTAGCAACAAACACATTTTGTTTCTGAAAACTAAATTGCTAGGAATTAAGATGGATGGAAATTAATCTGTTAGTTCATTTTTGGGTCGCATTAAAGAGGTGAAAGACAAACTAGTAAATATAGGAGAAATTGTTTCCAACACTGATCTAGTCATTATTACCTTAAATGGTATGCTAGAAGATTATCATATGTTCATAACAAGTCTCACAACAAAGGAGAAAGCTCCTACGTTTGAATAACTGATAGGTATTTTGATGGAAGAGGAAGAGAGGCGTGACAATCTGAAGCCTCAGAGTAAAGATTTGGCACTATGGTGAAATAATAGATCTGCAAGATGGATATTAGGAGTAAGAGGCAGAGGAGGCAGTTCATGGCAGAGAGGTGGTTCATGGAAGAGAGACTGTTCATCGCAGAGAAGACAATTTCCAAATCAAGGTATGCACTCTGACAAGAATGAGTCTAAGAGTTTTTTTTATTGTGGTTGACCTGGACATATGGTTAAATACTGTCATAAGAAGAAAAGTGATGAGGCTAGGAATAAACCTAGAACACATTCAGGTCATTATGCAGAAAAATCTTCAAATCAAGATCTTAGATTATTTATCGCTAGTGATGATATTGATGAACCCCCAAATTTTGACTCACGGGATTTTAGGTTGTTTGTGTCTAACGCTGCTTTATATGGTGAAACAGATGATTTTGATGGATGGTTTGTGGATTCTAGAGCATCAGTACATATGACTTGTAATAAAAATTGGTATGCTAATTTTAAAGAAACACATAATGGTGCCAGCATATATCTTGGAGATGACCGTGCTCACCAGATTAAGGGATATGGAGACATTTCTGTGACATTGTCGAATGGTACTGTTTATCACATTCACAATGTGGTGTATGTGCCAGGAACAAAGAAAAAATTGATCTTTGTGTCCACCATTACAAATCAGAACTCGAAGGTTGAATTCTTCAAGAATTATTACATAGTGAAGGATCTGCTGGACCACTTCCAAACTATTGCAACGGGAGTCAGAGCAGGAATTCTATACAAACTTGATGTTACCAGCAAAGCACATCATGCATTAACTTCTGCAACTATGCCAACAGAGATTCTTTGGCATCAAAAGTATGGACACATCAATCATCCTGATTTATTGCTGTTATATAAAAATAATATGGTTGAAGGACTTCCCATATTAAATAATGAGAAGGTTTCTTGTGATGGATGTGCATTAGGAAAGATGCACAGTGATGAATTCCCCTCTAATACTGATAAAAAAAAGAGACGTGTTAGATCTTGTGCATACAGATGTTTGTGGGCCTATGTAGACTGGGTCTTTAGGAGGTGCATTTTACTTTCTGCTATTTATTGATGATTGCATGAGATACACATGGGTTTACTTCCTTAGACGTAAAAGTGATGTTTTCAAGTACTTTAAGGAATTCAAAACCATGGTGGAAAAGAAGATAGGAAAATCCATCAAAATCCTTCGTTCAGATCAAGGGGGAGAGTATAAATCAGGGGACTTCAACAAATATTGCAAAGATAATGGAATAGTACAAAAATTTACAATACCTCACACTCCACAGCAAAACAGAGTCGCTCAAAGGAAAAACATAACTATTGTAGAGTGTGCACACAGTATGATGAAAGGTAAGAATCTCTCAAATGCATTTTGGTCTAAAGCCATAAATACTGCAGTTTATTTAAAGAATAGAAGTCCAACAAGGTGTCTTGATAATGTTACTCCTTTTGAAACCTTGTATGGTTCCAAACCTGTAGTTAATAATTTGAAAGTATTTGGGTGTAAGGATTTTGCACATATTCCAAAGGAGAATAGGAGGAAATTGGATGCTAAAGCCACTAAATGTATTTTCATTGGGTACTGTTATGAATTTAAAGAATGCAAATTGTTTGATCTTGCTACTCACAAATTGTTTGCAAGTAGAGATGTACTTTTCCATGAGCAGGAAGCAGGAAATCACGATGACAATAGTCATGAGGAATGGAAGAGACTTCTTGATGAAGGAGTTAAATAAGAGCAGTAGTAGTAGCAGCCCACACAACAACATCCATCCCTGTTGCGACAACAACCATCCCTGCAGTGACAGCAGGAAGAAGGACTTAATGATATGGACAATTCCAGCAGTCGCAGTTCACCTAGAGGTGAAGACAGATCTTTACAAAGTGGGGAGAAAGATAATCAGTTGAGAAGATCTTCAAGACAGATCTTCAAGACAGATTCGGCTTCTTGAGAGGTATAAAGACTATGCCCTAATAAGTAGCATTTCAAATGTCATAGAACCCATGAGTTTTGATGAAGCTAATGAACATGATGAATGACAAAATGCAATGGAGGAAGAATATGAATCTATAATGAAAAAAAATACTTGGGAATTGATTGACTTGCCTAAACATAAGAAGCCCATTGGATGAAAATGGATATACAAACCCAAGTTTAAATCATATGGTAGTATAGATAAGTATAAGGCTAGACTGGTGGCAAAGGGGTATTCACAAACATAAGGTATTGATTATGCTAAAACATTTGCACCAGTAGCTAAATTGAATACTATCAGAATGTTAATTGCTTTAGCTACAAAGTATCATTGGAAGTTGCATCAGTTAGATGTTTAATCTTCATTTTTGAATGGTGATTTAAAGGAAGAGGTTTACCTTACTCAACCTGAAGGGTTTGTTGAAAAGGGGCAAGGACACTTAGTGTGTAAGTTAAAGAAAGCATTGTATGGACTAAAACAAGCACCTAGGTCATGCTATGAAAAGATAGACTCTTTCCTTCTTCAACAAGGTTTTATGAGGAGCAAAAGTGATCCAAATCTTTATACCAAATTTAATGAACAGGGGTATATAGTATTGATTTCATTATATGTTGATGATTTAATAATTACAGGAAATGCAAAGAAGTTAATTGATGAAATCAAGGAGAAGTTATCAAAGGTATTTGAAATGAAAGATCTTGGTGAGTTACATTATTGCCTAGGTCTTTAAGTTTGAAGAAATGCAGGCCAAACTTTTGTTTGTTAGAGTAAGTATATCAGAGAAATACTTAAGAGAGTTAAAATGGATCAGTGTAAGTCTTCTATTGTTCCCATGCAATAGAATGTGAAACTTTTTTGTGATGATGGTTCGAAGGAGGTGAATGTCACTGTGTATAGACGGATGGTTGGTAGTTTGAATTATCTCACCACAACCAAACATGATATTTGATATTTTGTGAGTGTGTTAAGTCGGTTCATGGCGAAACCTCATGAAATCCATTGGAATGCAGCAAAGGAAGTACTCAGGTATCTAAAAGGTACACTTGATTATGGTATTAAATATATTGATGCATCTGATGTTGGGTTCACAGGTTATTCAGATTTTGATTGGGCTAGCAATCTGGATGATTGAAGATCAACCACTTGATATGCGTTCAACATTGGATCTAGGGTTGTTTCATGGAGTAGTAAAAAGCAACCTACTATATCTTTGTCTTCTACCGAAGCAGAATATAAAGCCTTGTGTGCAACAACCTGTGAAGTTATTTGGTTAAGAAGACTTCTTCAAGATGTTGGAGAAGAACGAAAGGAACCTACGATGATTAGATGTGATAATCAAAGTTCAATCAATATTGTGAAGAATCCAATTTTTCATGCAAGGACAAAGCATGTTAAAGCTCAATATCATTTTGTTAGAGAAAAGTTGCAGTCAAAAGAAATAGCTCTTATGTATTGTAATACTAGTGAAAATGCTGCTGATATTTTCACTAAGCCTCTTGGAAAGATTAAGTTTGAACTGTTTAGGGAGATGTTAGGTGTAGAATTCAATACATTCTCCACTAAGGGGGAGACTTGGAAATAATGGAGAAAGCGCTAGTGGTAAACACCAGTTATAAGCTTCAGTTGTGAGAGTCAGTTGTAGGTGTGTTAAGAGTCAGTTCTTAGTTAAGAGTCTAGTTGTCTTTGGTTTGCATGTAACCGAATCAGTAGAGTCTTTTCCTATATAAAGACGTAATCCGTCTTCATTGAATAACACAGAAGTGAGCGTAGCCTCACCGTGGTGTTTGTTTCACATATTTTATCTATTAAAAATTGGTCCAATAAACTTTGATCCAAATTATTTATATGATAAAACCCATTAAATTATAATAAATATAATTTTTTTTTGGAAACAATATGTGCCTCTTGCTTTGCCTTTAATTTTATTTTTTCTTATTAAAATTCTCTTAAAAAAACCTAAACCCACATCAATTTTCAATCTAATTATTTCTCTTCTTTTATCTTATCAAACTAGATTTTAATATTCTCTTAATGTCAATATATTTAGTTTTCATATATAACATGATTTGATGTACTAAGCATTAATTTTATTTTTGTCTTTATATTAAATTTTATTAGTGTATATTTTATAATATAATATTAAAGAAATTATATTATTTATTTGGCATAAAGTTATTTAAATTTTATACAAAATTAATATAATAATATAATTGTTTATGTAGATTACATTTATTTAAATTAAATATTCTTTAAATACTTTAATATTTGCATTTTCATCTCTAATATTTTTAAGTATTTAATAGATTTTAACTTAAAATGGATTTAAATTAGTAAATATTATAGCCGGAATATGTTAGTCTACACATTTAATCATTCCAATTAAGGAATATTTTATCTTACAAAAGATAGAGTCTTATACATCAATTTATTATTTGACTAAACTATATTGTTAAACTAAATTATTATTTGATTATTAAAATAATAAATTATTGTGTGAGTATGGTTAAAAAGAWAGAGTTTGAGATAATAATATATYATTTTTATGGATAAACTATATTATCTATTCTTTTGATTATATATTATTAAAATTGAAAATGAAYTCTTGCAAATAAAAGTTATTTAATGATGACATTAAAATTGAAATTAAAAGAAAGGGTTGAGTTTTTTGTCATCACACTTAAGTTTAACTTTTTTCTTGTAAATATYTATCCCAACTCTCTTTTCTATTATTATTTTATCTTTATTCATTCTTGATAATGGGTGGCGTGTCCACTCAAATGTTGAAACTTAAAAGTTTTATACATAGTTTATCTTCTAAGAGTTCAAGCAATATTATAATTAACTATGAAAAGTTGATGCATAATTGGCTTCGACCTCGGTCGGTCCATTTCACTTAATTAACCACACCGCAAACTTAACAATTTATAAAATTTAATATAGTGGTGCAACCATTTTAACCAAACACACCGGTATTGTTTACAAAACCGCACCAAGATATATATATTTCATGAAATGTCATAGCGAGGAGTCTCATTGGATGCCTCATTCTTGGTGCTCTATCATTTAGAACACACTGTAGGAAAAAATGTTGGTGTTCCACTATCACAGTGGCAATGATGTGTTAACAGTAACACATCGCAATGCTTCAGTTGTAATAGTGTAATTTAACCTAGTGGTGCCCATCTATCCAAGAAACGCATCGGTGTTATAAAGACAATGACACCAAGGTGAATTTTTAATAATCAATTAGAGAGGTATAAATTATTAGATGCGTCGTTGCAATCCATGGCGGTGTGACAATAATCGTGGTGCATTGATGTGTAAATGATAAATGTATGCACTGCGACATGTTTTGAAAAATAAACATCGCAACTTGTCTTATGTAAGGCCTTGCTTGCAGTGCGTTAGTAAGCTACTATTGATAATTAAACTATTTATATGTGAATTTATTTGTAAAAGTAATATTTGTGGTGAGTTGGTATTAGTGCTCTTCTTAAGGTGCTTCACTTGGTGGGTGGTCTTGGGTTCAAAACCCATGGACCCTCTAACATTTTAATTAATTTTAATGTAGTTTACTTTACACTAAATATACAATTAATTTAATTTTTTTTTTTAGATAATTAGTTACACTAATAATTTTAAAGTTATTTAATTATCTTTAAAAAAAATTACTTTAAATTAAATTATCCTAAATTAACTTTAAATTAATTTTAACTAAATTAACCTAAATTATTTTTACACTAAAATAATAAAATATATATATATTAATGAACACACACAAGATTTAATAATAAATATATAAAACTTTTAATAAAATATAAAAAAATAAAAAAAAAATTAAAAAAAAACAAAAACAATTGCGGGCAGACATGGATTCCAGGTGCCCACCTTGCTTCCTCCAACACCTTCCTTTACTAATCCCTAACTCTAGAATTCCCATCATTTTCTTTTGTCTACGCGGTCGGCCGTCATGGTTGTTCCCTCTGCATCTTTCTTTGGTAATTTGTTTCTTGGGCGTTTTTATCTGTGGAGAGAGGGGAGGCGGCTGTACAATATATAGAGGGCTTTTGTGCAAAGTAAAAAAAAACAAACCAGGTGAGCTCCTCCTTAGCTTGGTGCATAGTGCTTGGTATCGACTTGACTGTGTGGTGTGTTATGTAGCTCGTGGACCAGATTTGTGTTGTGTTTGGTGCTGGACTTGGTTTAGGTTAAATACTTGCACGCACTAGGTTGAATAGAATACACAAAGCACACACACCACCCTTTTATATCCAAGACTTACACCCAAAGCTAAGCGGCAGGCAAGGACATTTTTTTTTTTTCAAGTGATTTAGTCGCAAATGATATCTGCTTATCACTAAATGCCCTCTTCTTTACTTCATAAAGATCATCTTTGCTCCCCACCTTTTACCTATACAAGAAATCATGGTAGGAATCTGAAAGTCATAGAGAAAGGCTTCACTTCCTCACATGATTTCTGTCTAGTGGATAATGATTTTTCACATTTTTGAAGAACTTGATAAGCTTTTCAATCCCTACACATGCTAAATAAAATTCAAATTATATGATTATATGCTAATTATAATACAATTACAACAATTACAATGCATTGGGTAATAACGATTCCACACCGCTAGATCGGTGAGCCTTTCAGGGTTTCTTGTCATCGTACAACTGATGAATTTCACGTGAAATCCATTTTCCGTTCTCAATGGGTGCCCATTCTCCATGTTCCTTCAACCCAGCGTTTCCGGATGCTCGGTTTCATGATTTATAAATACCAATTTTCAATTTAGCTTAGCCCACAAAAATAGAAAACAACTTCTAGCAAAATTTTGTGGTAGAAACGGTGCAAGTTTGAGGCATTCTGGCTTAGACTTCAAGAAAATACACAATCTTGATGACTCAAAAGATACACTGATACCGCCTATTTCCTTGGGCTTTCCTTCTTTTGAGGTGAAAATCATTCGATATATAGTATAAACTAAGGCTAAATCCTGCGGTATATGATGACTACTACACTTCATTAAGCTTGACTATGATGCATTTCAAGCTAAAGCTTCATGGAGCCGATAATAAGATTTCACAGGATTTGATGCGAAGTGTTTAGGGCATTGAACTGTTCGGGGGATTCGTGAGGAATTCTTTTGAATTAAGATTAATGGAAAGGGCCTCCAGGCTGGAGTATTGGCTCCATTGGCCATCTCTGTTGTGCGAATTTATAGTCTTTGTGGCCTTTGTTGAAACCATTGTTGTGGTGCTTAAATTCAAGAGGTTGGCGTTTAAATGCAAGAGGTTGCGGAGTCCTGACGAGCAGCGGAGAAAAGGCTGGAGGGTATACGAGGACGAGATTTGGAGGCCTTGTTGGAAGACAATTAGCCCACTGGCGCTGCTGGCTTACAGAGAAATTCTTTTCCTTTTAATGGTGGGGTTGCTAGTCAGCTTCTTGTGGGCCTCTGGATTTCTCATCTTTTAATTTTATAGACAATGAGTTAATTCCCGCCCTTCATCCTTGGCAATAATGGGAAATAATTTGTGTTGTTTTGTTTTCTTCCTGTATGCTTGGTAGGAGGTTTTTTGTGCCTTAATGCAATTGAAAGCATTTTTAAGGTCGGAGATACAATCTTCGATCTTTTTTTTGGGTTGTCAAAAAGAATTTTTAAAGTTAGAAGTAATCTTAGATTATTATTTTTTTCAAGATGCTTCTGAATATTATTGCTTCAGCAAGCTTGCCTTTTTCAATTTTGGAAGTATTACAGTGAAATGTAACGAACTTGAAAACACTCCAAGAGAATCCCTTCAGGATATATGTCGTGCATGCATGTATCTCTTGTGCTAAATTTGCCTTAAGACAGACACTTGACCCCATTGAAAACAGCCCATGTACAAGATACCCGACAAAAGGCATCTTTTGGAGCCCATGGACAAGATACCTGGCAAAAGGCAAAATGCATCTTATCTAGAGGGTTTGAACCTGAAACACCCCATCTTACCATTGAAGCAAAACACGCTCGAAACTTCTAATAGAAGGAAGAAAGGAATGTATGAGCTTTAATATTTGGAGATTGCCCATTTCTTTTTTTTCTTTTTTTTGTTTGGACTATATCTATTTTGGACGAACTGCTGAAAATCAATATCACAACTCTTTTCTGGGACCTTCTGTTTTTCATCTTTTTATTTATAAACATCTTGGGAAAAGATGCACTCTTTTTTTTTGTTCACAGGCATTCTCAAAGCCTCTTTTCTGGGACCTTCTGTTTTTCATCTTTTTATTTCTAAACATCTTGGGAAAAGATGCACTTTTTTTTTTGTTCACAGGCATTCTCAAAGCCTCTTTTCTGGGACCTTCTGTTTTTCATCTTTTTATTTCTAAACATCTTGGGAAAATATGCACTCTTTTTTTTGTTCAAGGCATTCTCAAAGCCCCCGTTTTTTGAAATCCCCTTCAGAAAGGACTGTATTTTGTATAAAGTCTCATTTACCTGTAGATTTGTTATTTACCATTTGTTAGTTACATAATTATATAACATATTATATAAATGTAGTAAAATGAAATATTCATGCTTGTTTTACAAGCTTGTTTTACAATATTTGCAGGATGCAACTCTTATTAATTCTCGGCGTGTGCAGGTGAAGAGTCATTCTCACAGGTGGCTAGAACGAGTGAGAGTTTCTCTTTTCTAATGCACTTACCTTCCTTCAATTCTCCTCGGAAGCATGCACAGATAGGTCATTTCTATTTTTTTATTTTTTAGTTGATTCAAGGATTTTAGGGTGTAGGATGGGAGTTGTTTCAGGATCTAGTTTGCACAATTTATGAGGGTGGTAAGGCCTTAGGTTTCAGTTTTTGAAACTAGGCTCTGATACCATGTGTAGGGACCAAATTAATTTCACTCTATTAAAATTCATAAATTGAAACCAATAAGATTATTTCTACACAGAAAGAATCAATAATTTATTTCATTCAACATATAAGCAGATCTGGTTGTCCATTGCTGAAGTTGAAACTGTGTCAAACACTGCCCCAAACCGAGTTTTACACCCTACCAGCTAGGAGTAGCCTGTCTGGCTCCCTAGCTCCAGGATACCGTAAGGATATCCTAGCCCCCATGCCCAATACCCCCATCAAACTGGTGTCCTCTGCTTATGATTCAACAAAATCCACCAAAATCAAACTCCTGCTCAAAATGCTTCCTCCCCCCCCCAAAAGAATGCCCTTCCCGTAAGACTCTTCCCTGTCATATTCCCCCTTCACCGACTCTTCCTTCTTCATTAATTTCTTATTTAATGTTTCTTCCCTCAGTATAGGTAAATCTTTAATACATTAAATTATTAACCCCGTTTAATTCTTTACTCAATTAATTAATGAGTCAATTAATAATTAATTAATCATTGACAAATATTGACAAATAATTAATAATAATTAATTAGTTAATATTATTTAAGAAATAATTATTGTTTAACTAACATATTATGAGAGACACATTATTAAATTAATTATAATTAATCATCCCTATGCATCTATTTAACTAGGGTTATTACAACCAAAGTCACGCCCAAAAAACCAGAGGAGCCTGAGGAAGGGAAATGCCTCTTTCACTCATAGATGTGGGTCAATGGGGCTTTGATTCATTTTATTGTCAATAACGGTAGTCAAAACAACCTCATTTCAATAGAGGTATTCAAGCGACTAGACCTCCCAATGACACTGCACCCATATCCCTACACCATTGGCTAGCTTCGCCAAGGAAGAGATCTATGTGTTAGCCAACAGTTTTGTCTTCCCTATGACATCAAGCCTTTCAAATAGGAGGTATTGTGTCATATTTCTCACTTTGAAGTTTGTGATGATATTTTAGGACAATCATATTTGTGGAAGCATCATGCTGTGTATGAGTCTTGATCCCGCAATGTTATTATTACTTTGGGTAGACAATTGTACAAGATAGTAAGGTCATTTCATCCCGCATCATGCTATTTATTTAATCTCTACTAAGCAATGCAGTAAGGTCATTTCATAGACTGAAAAGTTCGTCTTCTTTGTGATCCATGCTCAAAATAAGAAGAAGGTCACCGCTACATCCGTGGCCTATACATAGCGTCTCTCTTTGCAATAGAAGCAAGTGGACGGGATCATGGAAGAATACATAGACATATTCTCCTCACCTACACGCGTACCAACATTTTCAGGGGGGAAAGAGGATTAGTGAGAAAAAGAGTGCGCTCTCTTGACAGTGGAATTTCCTCTTTAACTAGGCGATTTCCATGGATGGAGTGAGGGGGTGACGATGAAGGCTCCAATGGCCCCTCGCTATTATGCCTGGGGATGAAGGTGCGAGAAGCAATGAGAGCCAACTAGGAGGGGGTAATTTTTTCATTCTCAGAGAGGGATTTGTAGTAAAAATATCCTCTCCTCAACTTCCCCTTTTTTATTGGCATGGTGGAGAGAATGCAGAGGCTAGTTTGCGGTCGAGAGAAGATGAATAATAGATGGGTTGTTGGAAACCACCTCGGAGAGCTCAAAAGAGCCGAATCATAGGACTAAAAGAAAAGGGAGATGCAAAGAATTCATCTACAAGAGGTGAGGGGAAAGAGCGGAGTAGCAGAAGGATAAAGAGAGAATTCGCCCGAGAGAGCAAGGGATAAAATGAAGTATCATAGGGAAAAGGTAAGAAAATGCTCAGAAGAGCCAAGAAGAAGGATAAAATGCAGAGGGGGAATGAATGAATCAGGGTGATTTCCCTCTTAGTACATGGTGAATTGATGAATAAGCTAGCCATGAGATTCAAGGTGACAACTTCCCTAGGCCTGGTATGCTTGGTCTAGATTACATGAGGGGGAATTAACCCTACAATACTGTCGAGGGGCATTACCATTACTCTCAGTTGGGTGTGGGTCATTCGACCCATTCCATCTGTCCTATGACACTCACCAGGAGGCACCCTATCTGGGGTTCAATCCTCTGTATCTAGGGGCATAAGTATTTGTGAATTTTCAAAGGAACCTAGATTCTAGAGAATACAAATTACATCAAGTGAATAAATAATAACATTGAATTTAGGGTCGAAATAGTGATCAAGGGAGGTTGATTGAATGAAATATTGGCAAATTTGAGGGATAATATACA
>ML820710.1:102873-116767 GCA_009831015.1 Picea engelmannii
ATATTTAGAGATATGGATGACCAACTCCCCAAATGGGCACTCTTGATGTTTTTCCATATTTGAATTGGTGCACCAAAAACCTTTGTATTGGATAACTAGATGAGCCATCAAAGGGATGGAGCTTTCCTTATATAACCAAATGGCCTTTTGTTTAAAGAACACTTTGAAACTCAAATAGGCCTTTGCTTGTGTGTTTCATTTTTTAAAGATAGATCTAAGTGTACCTAATATGGGTATTGGGAAATATCTCTGCCTAAAAAAAAATTCTAAACAAATTGAATGGCCTCTATGTTTAGTAAACCCTGACAGAATATGTACGACTAATTCATCTACCTTAAATTACCTTAATAATAAGATATATTGGCATTGAAATGGTCAACTACAGTCCCACCTGAAGTGGGACCTGGATTGTTTTGTGGGACTTGGGTTTTCATAAACTTATACTTGTTAAGAACTTGCTTTCTAAAACTAAATCTAATCTATTCTAGAAACACAATGTTGTATAGGAATTTAAACAATAAATATATATATATATATATAACGAATTAAATCATAGGATGTGGTATATATACATAATGTTCTTGTTATACGACCAGAGAATTATGAGGATGAATCTTTTCTTGTTGTGTATATTTATTGTGTTTATACTCTTAGTGGTTCAATCCTTTCAACATTAAGGCTTAATCAAAGTGAAACTATAAAATGCACAAATCTTTGGAATGGTTGGGATTGAACAAATTCTAGTAGCGGGAGAATTGTTCACTATAGGTTGTGCTATCATATCTAGTGGAAAAAATAAAAGTAATAACGGGTGTCTTATTACTTTCCAAATAAAATCCATACATAGATATAGTAGTGCTATGGTGTGCTTAAGTTCAACAAGGATTTCAATTACAAAACAAGTTTGTCCATTTCATGATGGGATGAGTTATAATCTAGAATATGGAATTTATATTTATGGAGGTGGATAAAGGGATGCAATAAATGTTTGAGGTTGTTAAGATAAAGAAGGTGGAAAATGATGTTTGTACTATTTTTTTTTTCTTTAGGTTTTCAACATATGCTCCTTAATGACTAAAATGCTTATGGTTTTAAAGACATGATTTACAATCACATGCATCATTGTTGTTTTGAATATGATTTATGTTGTGTATTGCATAGATGGCATACCTTTAACAATACCACTTGAGATGATGTTAATATTATGGTAGCTGCGGGAGGTATTTACCCCCACATGTGAACCTGACGAGAATAGAAGACTCCGGGAAGCAAGAGAAACCCTAATGAATTGGCTAATAACCCTAGAAGCCTTGTCAACTCAAGAAGAAAATTTATATTAGGCTATTAGCCTCCAAGAGAAGAAGTTGACCATAATTAATAATAATATACTTAATAGACACATACCCAGAAGGAGAAGTCGGCCCCAACAAACTGGCAGAACCACTATAAATACAGGGCACAAGTTCTCATTTGTCACATCTCAGAATTGCAGTTCTGTAGAATGGTGTGCACTGCAGTTGTAGTTTTGGTGCGCAGGTTTGGAGGAAGAGCTAGTGCAGCTGCAGTAGTAGTAAGTTCTTAGTTTTGGCTTGAATATCTCTTGGCTAGGGTTTGGGACTATCTAATCAGTCTTTTATGTTGTTCTATCCTTGGGGAGAGATGCACTGCTCTTTGTTTGGCTATCTAGCCTAGGGTTTGCTTCCGGAAGAATTTTCAATCAAGGTTAAGGTGCTCAGAAGGAGGATTCGGCTTGTGGTTGGCTGACGAGGGTATCATCAATGGTAAAACAAGCACACCATCTTCTATATTCTAACAAGTTATGGGCCCACACCCCTTCAATCAGCCTAAAATATTGGAAGGAAACATAGCCGCTAGAAATTGAGCTCGTTAAGGAACTTCTCCTAGGGTTACTAGCAGGAGCAGCTTCCAAAAGCACTGCAGCTAGGGTTACCAGCAGAAGCAATTGCATAAAACATAAACCTCTTGTTGAGGCACCTTAGGTGACGAGATTGACCTAATATCCAGATATATCAGTGCACCCTAGCCGAGTGCATCTCCTAGTACTCTTAGAAGGCCAAGATGTGAAGTTTGGATTTCTAGTCAAATCTAGGGTTTGACCAAGTCAAGCAAGTGATGACGAACTCTACGAAGTCTGAGAACAAGCTAGATGGAGCCTCTAACTTCAGAGCATGGAAGACAAGGATTGACCTCATCCTCGCTAAGAAAAAATATTTGGATATTATGAAAGGAAAGATCGTGAAGCCAGAGTTTAAAGAAGGAGAAGAGAAGGAACCACATAACGTTGCAGCTATGGAGAAGTTCAAATACATTGACGTCAAAGCCATGAGTATCATAGTGGATTCCATAAAATACCACTTCATACCCTACATCTCCCATCTTGACTCATCGAAGAAGATGTACGATGCCCTAACAAATTTCTTTTCAATCAGAAACATTGGACAAGTTATGAGTCTAAAGAATGAGCTTCATAACATGAAGATGAATGATGACAACAACATAACATCATAATTTGTAAGGATCTCCCAGTTAAGATATCAACTACAAGCTATTGAAGAGATCACTTCAGAAAAGGAACTGGTGAACATAGTACTCAATGGTCTTCCCAAGACATGGGATGCATTTTCTACAAGCATGAACACAAGGAAGGAGTACACAACATTTGAAGAACTTTGGACTTGTTGTGGTCAAGAAAAATCAAGGATCAATGCAAAAGAGAAACCTCAAAAGAAGTACAATGATCAAGCCTTCAAAACAAGATTCAAGAACTTCAGGGACAAAAGAAAGTTCGATTCAAGAAGGAAGCCAAAACAAAGAAAAAACATTTCAGAAATACAGTGCTTCAACTGTCAAAAGTATGGTCACTACAGGAATCAATGTCCCGAGCTAAAGAAAAGGAAGGAGAAACACGAAGCATCGATTGCCGGAGAAAAGGAACCTGCAAAGAAGACTAAGTAGGATGGAAGAGACTTCTTCTACTAAAAGGTAACAACACTTTTCTTATTCCTTGTACATATCTTTCTTGCATTGTCTCTGCACATATCTTGTATATCTATCTCTTGGAAGATAGTGTGTTCCAAGAAGAACTGTGAAAGAACAAACAAGATGAAAAGAGTTATCATTAGATATTACACAGGAGAGAATGAAATATATCATGTGAAAGATATTACAAGATAAGACCGAAATAAGAATCAATCTTGAAGAGACTTGGAAAGAGCAAAGACAGAAAGAGGCCAACAATCGAAAGGAAACTAGAAAAAGACTTATGACATTCTGTAGAAGACAACAAGATGGAAGCATGGAATCAATCATATATTGCAGAAGAAAATAAGGTTGCATATGGAAACGTGGACTTTATTATATGTTGTAGAAGACAATAAGGATAGAGATGGAAGCATGGAATCAGTCAGACAAAGGGAGAAGATTACATGCACTCTTACATGAAGAAAGGATTAGGAGGGAGATAATCCTATGATCCATTGAAGATGATGAAATATATATATATATCCATGGTAGAAACCATGAAAAGTAAGTACGTGTTACGCTCAACCGTAGAAGAAGACCTTTTTGAAGAGAAGCCTTAAAGTATTCCTGGTTGTCCATCCAGATCCGTGAATTGATGATGAAGGTAACAAGTGAAATCTCTAGGGGCATGGAATCTATAAGAAACTCCATGTACCCAAGAGATAAAGAAAAACATGAAGAAGAAAATGAATATTCCAAGAAAGAAGAATCAGAACAACTAGCCATTGTATCAAGAATCACAAGATTACTAGCGTAATATGAACTCACTAAAATAAATCAAGGAGAAGAACTGAAAGTCGTGATGAAGAATAGTATATGGAAAACCTATGAATGAAATCATTACGAGATCCAAAATGAGAGGTTCTCTCAAATGGAGGAAGAAGACTATGATGATTGATTGTTCTAAGTACACCAGACTTATCTCTATATAAGTCATTATATTATCTGCAACATCCATGAGTCATAATTATACATCAAACAATGCAAAGAATATTCTCTAGATAAATTGAATAAAAATCATATGAAGAGTATTCTCAAGACTTTGAGACATACCAGAAAGAGACTCATGTATGCAGATAAGAAGAAGACAACTTGGTGGAGAACCTTTAGTGCACATTAGAAGTGTGGTGAAGATTTCCTATAACATCAAGATGACTACTCAAAAGATCAGATCTCATGATGACAGAAGAAGTGCCACATGGATATGTTTCAGTTCTCCAACTGTACTCTATTGTTTAGATCTACATGAAGCCTTCACAGTTTTCCAGACTACAGTACAAGCATTACACTATCCATTATGAAGTCCAAAAAGGAGAAAATGATTTATGAAATACATATCTCCACAGATGAGAAGATAAACATACATTTTGGTAAAGCCTCTATTCAAGATGAAAGAACTTGCATACTCAAGATAGAGCTTGTGGAAATGACTCTCTTAGCCAGAAGGGAAGACTCTCCAAACTAGAAGAAGGTATGCAAACATTTATTTTTGTGATTAGAATAACTCTCCAGTTAGGAGGGAGCATTGAAAATATCATTTATCTTTGTAATTGAAAAAATAGTCCAGATTGGACAGATGCTTTCCTGTTCGGAAAGTGGATTGAGATTTATGACGAACAGTGACTTCCCATTGTAGTTAACGTGGGAGGTAGACTAATTGTTGATGTATCATAGACGACTTCCCATTATGGGGAGTGGTCAAGGATAGTCATTCTTCTTGGCAGTCACTCTGAGTAGTGGTCAAGTAGAATGGTCCACCTCGTCGGGTAGTCATTCTTTCGAAGTTCACAGTTGTGAGAAGTTTCGAATAATCGTCCGTTTTGGAGGTTGATGAAGGACAAACATTCCTTGAGGGTTATACATTCTCTCCAGGTTACACTTTAGTGTTGGAGGAATGGCCCAGGGTGGGGAATGGTCCAGACAATTATTCCTTGAGGGCAGACTCATTCTCTCTAGGTTACACTTTGTTTAGTGTCGGAGGAATGGCCCAGGGTGGGGAGTAGTCCAGGCTCAACAATCAGGGATAGTTATTCCTCGAGGGAAAACTCATTCTCTCCAGGTTACGCTTTGTTTAGTGTGAGAAGAATGGCCCTGGGTGGGGAATAGTCCAGGATAGTCATTCCTTAGGGCAGACTCATTCTCTCGAGGTTACACTTTGTTTAGTGTCAGAGGAATGACCCAAGGTAAGGAATGGACCAAACATTTCTCAAGAGCAGACGCATTCTCTCCAGGTTACACTTTGTTTAGTGTCGGAGGAATGGCTGAGGGTGAGAAATGGTCTAGGCTCAGAAATCAGAAATAATCCTTCTTCCTTGGTTGAGAAGAAAGGGGCAAATAGCCCATTGTTGATATTCTATATTGAGGGAAGACATTCTTTCATATCTCATAGATGTGAGTGACAGATTGGTCGAGATGATTATTGTTGATATTCTATACTGAGGGTAGACACTCTTTCAAGATCTCACAGACGTGAGTGAAAGATTGGCCGAGATGATTTAGTTTTTATCATAACATTGTTTCTATGCAGATGAAGAGTACTGTGGTGGTAGACATTCTTTCAGATCTCACAGACGTGAGTGAAAGATTGGCCCAGGTGATACAGTTTTTATCATAACATTTTTTCTATGCAGAATTCTCTCAGATGTTTGTTATGAAGACTATATGATAGTAGATGAGGACTACTGTGGTGAATATGTTTCACCGTTTGCAACCATATGTTGTTGATCAAGTACTTATGTATTACTTGATGTGGTAGTGAACCACTGGATTGTAGTTATGTACTACTATGAATAGACACAGGTGTGTTCTATCCTCGTTATAATTTTCTTGAAGACTATCAGCAGATTATTAGAGATGATGATCATTCAGATGAATGATGAACATAGATTTTCCAGACGGAAAACAGTTCAGAACCTTTTACTCCTCTTGGATCACTCCATGGTAAGAGTGACTTATCCAACATCATATCCAATTACTCAAATGAAGTATGGTTTCGAGAGATGATGCAACTGTGTATATTTTGTGCTCAACTCCATTACCTATAAATACCTCTCTAGAAAGGAGGGAGTGTTAATATTATGGTAGTTGCGGGAGGTATTTACCCCCACGTGTGAACATGATGAGAATAGAAGACTTCGGAAAGCAAGAGAAACCCTAATGAATTGGCTAATAACCCTAGAAGCCTTGTCGACTCAAGAAGATAATTTATATTAGGCTATTATCCCCCAAGAGAAGAAGTCGACCATAATTAATAATAATATATTGAACAGACACATACCTAGAAGGAGAATTCGGCCCCAACAAACTGGCAGAACCACTATAAATATAGGGCAACAGTTCTCATTTGTCACATCTCAGAATTGTAGTTCTGCAGTTTGGTGTGCACTTCAATTGCAGTTTTGGTGTGCAGGTTTAGAGGAAGAGCTAGTGCAGCTGCAGTAGTAGTAAGTTCTCAGTTTTGGCTTGAATATCTCTTGGCTAGGGTTTGGGACTATCTAATCATTATTTTGTGTTGTGCTATCCTTGGGGAGAGATGTGCTTCTCTTTGTTTGTCTATCTAGCCTAGGGTTTGCTTCCAGAAGAATTCTCAGTCAAGGTTAAGGTGCTCGGAGGGAGGCTTCGGCCTGTGGTTGGGTGAAACAGGTATCGTCAATGGTAAAACAAGCACACCATATTCTATATTCTAACAGATGGTTGGAACAATTGTATTTTTATCCAATTCAACATTTAATGGTTGATTGTTTCCTCGGGGCTTGGACATTGTCTTTTGTTTAAAATTACTTTAACCACATAGGAAAGTTTTGTTCTCTCTTGTCTAGATTTAATTAGAGAAAAATGCAAGTCTTGAGTTCACTTTGATCCTCAATTGTTGGTACCATATGGGTGAATAAATCACCAACATCCGAAAGGGATCATTTTCAAACATTGTTCCAATGGATGATGGGTTGAAGCCTAGATGATGGGTTGAAGTCTTATTGTGAAAATGTCGGTTAAATGGTGCACATACTCCAATTTTGCCTAGTACACTCCCTATACATGTGGAAATTAACAATATTTACAATCAATCACAAATATTTTATAGCATGAACCTACACCCTCTCATCTTTATCCATATCAAGTACATATTTTATAAATAAAATCTTACCTTAGATTTATTTATTTCAACATGATGTACACTTAAAGAATCAAAGTACCTACATAAACTTAATATCTTTGTGATGCCAATACAATAAATTTTATAAAGAAAAACAATTTTATATAGTAGTTATGCATCGTGTTGGTAAGGAAAACACTAGATATAATTAGAAATGGGTCTCTCACATGCTTGATATTATGCCTAATTTTACACTTTCCAAAACAAAGTGCATAAAAGGAAATAAAAGAAAAATAATATGGTTTAAGTACTCATTGTTTCTTTTGTCACACCAATGTCCTTCAACATAGTAGATTGGTGGATTTTGAGTTGGAAAAGTTCAAAGAGAAAAAATTTAACCATTTATTATCAAACTCCCATAACAAAATCTCCCTTCAACATAAATTTTGCTATAATGATCCAATAAATACATCTTGGAAATTTAAATTAAGAAAATTCGAGTAAAGCCCTTATATGAAAACCCTTTAACCATATCATTATGAAGTTAAATGGTTCAGATTTGAAATCCCATATATTCAATGCTCCTTGTATAGGGAAATAAATCCTTATGAATTTTCAAAGAAACCTAGATTTAAAGAAAACCTTGAATTTAGCATTGAAATTGTGTTCAAGGAAGGTTGATTGAATGGAACATGGACACATTTTAGGGATAATACAAGTGTGTTCATGTGCTAAATCCACCTTTATATAGGTATTTTTTAATTTTTAATGAAATATACCATATATATCTAATATATAATAGAAAATTGAGGCAAAACCATTAATATTAAAAAAATAGCCATTCAATTTTGAAATAGTTGAAAATTAACTCATGAATACAAATTTTCCCTTAAATAAGATACTATAAGTCACACATATTGGTGGTGATCAATATAAATAAAATGACCAGACAATTAGTTTCCAAAGATATCAATTTTCCCTATAGCACTTAAGATGCAAATATTTTAATTGTTAAGAAAGAAAATCCCCAATCCAAATATTATTGTATATTATTCCATTATTAGTAAATATTATTAGAATGTGGAAATTGAAATAGAGAGTAACTAGAATCTCTTCCAAATATATCCTTGACAAACTCTATTAGATCAATTAGAATGCATTGAAATACAAAATTCAAATGGACAAATATTATTAGGATATTGAAATTGAAATACAAAATTCAAATTGACAAATATTATTAGGATGTTGAAATTGAAATAGAGTACATAAAATCTCTTCCAAATCTACTGACAAATGTCCCTAATAAAATGTATTAGATCAGTTCAAATGCATTGAAATACAAATTTCAAATGGATAAATATGATTAGAATGTTGAAATTGAAATAGAGAGTAAGTAACAAGTGTCCCTAATAAACTACATTAGATCAATTCAGATGCATTGAAATACAAAATTCAAATGGAGAAATATGATTAGAATGTTGAAATTGAAATATAGAGTAAGTAACAAATGTCCCTAATAAACTACATTAGATAAATTTAGATGCATTGAAATACAAAATTCAAATAGAAAAATGATCTGTTGAAGGAAGGAGATATGATAGTGAAGGTGACCAAACAAGCCATTTTCCAGAAGCTGACCAAAAACTCAACAGGGGTGAAACTCTGAGGAAGGGAACATCATTAGTTTTGGGTGGTCGAGTGATGGAGATATAGTGTTGGGATGATCTGAGAGTATCCAAGAGGAAGGGGATATGTCTGTGCGAGTCTTGGGGGTTAGAAGGAGAATCTCAGTGGATCCATAGAGGAGGTCACACTTACTTCATCCCGACAATGAGAAAACCAACAAGGGCACAAAACCTAGGTTGGTGTGCCCTCTTGTTTGCTTCAGAAAAACTTGTCGAAATGGATTTTCCCTCTGGGAGACTAGTTAGATAACAGCTTGAGTTTGCTATTAGGTGTGGAATCATGTCAAATAGAGAAACCATGATGCAACCATGAAGAGAGGCACACTGTCTAACCCTGAAAACACCCGAAAAACAAAAATGCAGTAAAAACGTGAAGTAAAACTCACACAACAAAAACCAAGTGAGACAATCGCTTCAGGAAAAGAGAAGAATGTTTTATTTGAGTCTTTCTTCACTTTTTATACTCAGGAAACCATTTATTTACATATGCATATTTAAACAAGCATAAAAAATGTGAAGTGGGTTGAGCCTAGGTTGTTGAAGTGTGCACTTGAGGTGGGCATTCCCCTAAGTGGCCTCCTTGGCCCAATTCCTCCCTGTTTAAATTTGGAAGCATCCCGACTTCCATGAGAAGGTGAGGAAACTTGTTATGCAATAATTTAGGTGTGATCCACTTTTCCCAAGCTAGAGTTTGGCCTTGGCTAGCCAACAAATATGAAGTGTATGCCCGATGCCTTGTAGAGTGGGTCTGGGTGTCTAGTAGAGTGTCTTTGGACAATGTGAGTTGAAAATATGGAATGTTGTCCACTGGATGAGTAATGGTAATTGGTTCCTCCAAGAGGGGAGGCTCAAACAACTTCAAGTGATTTACATTAATAACATTGTGGATTCCCATTTGTGGTGGCAGATCCAACCTACAAGAATATTCTCGAGGATGGTATATGGGCCGTATCTTATTGGCAGAAGCTTGTGATGGTGACCTTTGGAGAGCTTATTATCCAATTGTAACTAGACTTGATCCCCCGATTGAAAGGACATGAAGGTCCTTTGTTTTTCATGGCACTTCTTGGCATGCTCTTGAGCTTCTTTAAGTGCTTCTATTATTGCAATGTGGCATTGTACGATTTGTTGGAGAAATCGTTGTGGTGAGACTTGTTCCTTTTGTTTATGGAAGGTACCTTGAGGAGACCAAGTGAGTGGGAGTTTGGTTTGGAACCCCAAGAAGACTTTAAAAGGTGAAAAAACTATAGAAGAATGTGTTTCCTTGTTGTAGCTATGATGTAGGATGTGCAAGTAATTGTCCCATTCTTTGTTGTGCCCAAAGTGAGTTAGGAGAGAATGAACCAAGATACTGTTGACAAACTTTTTTTGGCCATTCATTTGAGGATGGAATGCAGTAGAAAACTTGAGGTGGCACCCAAATAGCACCCATATTGTCTTCCAAAATGTGTTGAGGAAGCGTGAATCTCTATCTGAGATGATAGTGCTTGGGAGGTCAAAATGGGGCCAGACATGTTGGAAGTAGAGTTATGTTGTTTGTACTATTGTAGTAGTCTTTTTATGTGGGATACAAAGTGCCATTTTGTTGAAGCATCATACCACTACCCAGATTATATCATGTTTCTTTTGGGTTGTTAGAAGTCCATTGAGGAATTCCATTAAGATTGACTCCCAAGGTTGGGAAGGAAGTGGTAGTGGTTGATATAATCCATGCTTCCAGTTGGATGGATTGGATTGTGAGCATAATGGACATGATCGGATAAATGTTCAACTTGAGGCTGCATGGAAGGCCAATGGAAATGGTGTTGTAGATGTTGAATGGTCTTTGTGGTACCAAATTTTCCCCCATAGGATGAAGTATGTGCCTCCCTGATGAGAAAAAGGTGGTCCTCTCAGTGTGGAACACATAACAAATTCAACTTATAGAGACATCCATCCCGAATAGTGTATTCTAGGAAGGGGTTCTAATTGATCATTGTGGGAGTTAGCAATGCCGCCCAAATCTCTTGAAAGTCAGGGTCAGTAGCATATTGATCCTTCCATGTGTCATAGGGAGCACAACGCACTTCTAGAATTGAGAGAACTGGAGTGGGGGGGGCAGTTAGCAAATCAACCATCTTATTAGAAGTTCCTTTCTTATAACTGATGACCAAGTGAAATTGTTGAATATAGGAGGACCATTTAAGGTTCCTTTGTTCCTGAATCTTCTACTGAGAGTTGATGAAAATCAAAGGGTGGTGGTCTGTATGAAAATTTTTTTCTTTACCCAAAAAATAATGCCTCCATTGCTTGAGGGCTTGAACTAGACTATAAAACTCTTTTTTATAGGTGCTATAATTTTTCTTTACCTCGGATAGGGTTTTAGAGTGTTAATAAATGGGGTGTCCTCCTTATTTATGTAAGACACCAATAGCATATTGTGAGGCATGAGACTCAATCTCAAAGGGTTGGGAGAGGTCTGGTAGGTGTAAGACATGGGATAAGTAGATGGCTTCTTTGAGCTGAGCAAAGTGACTAGTTTCTTCTTTACTCCAGATAAATGTAGAAGAACTATTTGAGAGTTGATGCAAAGGATGAGAAAGTTGTGAAAAACATATAATGAACTTACGATAAAAATTGATGCCACCCAGAAATCGTTTGAGCTCCCTAGCTGAAGGAGGTAGTGGCCACTACATCAATGCTTGGATGCGGGTTGGATATGGTTGAATACCTTTTGAGCTGACCACAAAGCCAAGATAGGGAACTGAAATCTGACCAAAATATGACTTCATCTCTTTGACTTGTAACTTATGTTCTCAGAGTATTCAGAGAACTTGTCGGACATGGTGCATGTGAGTGTCCCATGCCTGGATGAAGATGAGAATGTCATCTAAGTAGATGACCACAAATCGAACCAAATGTGACCTGAAGATGTCATTGATGAGACTCATGAACGTGGATGGGGAATTGGTGAGGCTAAAGGGCATAACTTTCCACTCAAAAAGACCAATTTTGGTCTTGAAAGTTGTTTTTCAAACATCATCTGGATTCGTTTGAACCTGATGGTAGCCGATTTTTAAGTCCAATTTAGTAAACCACTTAGCTCAATTTGGGTGTTGAGTAACTCCTCAATCCAGGGCAAGGGGTAACAGTTTTTTATTGTGGCTCTGTTAAAGGCTTGGTAATCGATGATGACAGGGCACATTTCTGAAGTATCTTCTTTAGGGATGAAAAATGCGACAAAGGCAGAGGGAGAAGATGATGATTGGATGTGGCTAGAGTTGATGAGGTTGGTCAATTTTGTTTCCATTTCCTTTGTTTCTCATGGGGCCAATCAGCATGTAGGGGCATTAGGTAATGCAGATATGGGGATGAGGTGAATGGAATGGTAAATGTGTCGGGAGGAGGGGAGTCCCACAAGAGATTGAAACACATATGCAAACTCTTGGAGGAGGGGAGTCATTGTTTAAGGAACAGGGTGAGTTGTATTTTTTGGTGTTATGGGGTGCACCAAAAAAAGAGATACATATTGGTTTAAATGTACATACGAGATTTGTTGTTTGGTAGCAGGAGGTTTGGGGGTTGTTGCGGTTAATATATAAGTGTGGCCTTCTTTCGTAGTTTTGTACTCGTGGGATTTGGCCATAAAGATAGAATTTATTTGGGTTTGTTATGGGATCCCTAGAAGCAAATCCGAACAATCCAAGGGGGAAACATCACAAAGGAAAATATCTTTGAATTGGCCAATTGAAAAAGTGACTAGACAATGCTGATAAGCTAAGAGGCAGGGGCCATCCTTCTAGACCCATCCGAACTGATAGGGTTGTGGGTGGGGAGTAGTAATGAGTTTAAGGTGGTTGAAAAGGTCTTGAGACACCAAATTATTCTTGCTTCCATTGTCCATAATCAGTAAATCCAAGGATTTTTTACTTTGTCAGTTATGAATGAAGAGGGGTTGGGTGGAGGATGTCAAATATTCATGGGTCATTAGGATCAAAAAAGGATCTACTTATGTGGGATTTTCCATAGGAACTTCTTCGGTATATTCCACTTTGGGGGGGTAATGAGATCAATCAATAGGATTTTTTTGGTCTTTATATTTTGGAGGATTCGAAGAATTGTGTGAGGTATTCTTGTGGAATGAGCATAAGTGTTCTTGTATTTGTATGAGGTATGGGATTTTTAGCCCGGGGAGGTGGAAAGAGGGCTGAAGGATTGGATCTGGATGGTTGAGAGGAAAAGGGGTTGGTGTAGGGGTGGTACTGAGGAGTG
Source organism: Picea engelmannii (assembly GCA_009831015.1). Lineage (NCBI taxonomy): Eukaryota > Viridiplantae > Streptophyta > Pinopsida > Pinales > Pinaceae > Picea > Picea engelmannii. The sequence goes on from ML820710.1 coordinate 115,945, forward strand.
TGACCTCTAGGACTTGATCTAATACAATTTATTAGGGAGAGATCTGTATTTTTTTAGATATGTGAAACTCCTCTCTATTGTAGTGGATATCTATGCACCCTTGGGGCTATGAGATCTATTGATCCTCTTGAATGAATAAGTAAACCCTGAAATGGGTGAAATATGAACTAGTTCATGAAAACCCCCAAAACATTTGGATCAATCTTCAAGATCAGAAGCATTTCCATGGATCTTGAGTCTCTAATACCAATTCATCTCCCAAAGGAAGGAGATATGATAGGGAAGGTGACCAAACAATCCATTTTCTGGGAGTTCACCAAGAACTCAACACAGGCACTCCTTTGAGCAAGGGCGCATCATTAGTTTTTGGTGGTCAAGTGATAGATATATAGTGCTAAGATGATATGAGAGTAGCCAAGAGGAAGGGTATATATCATGCGAGTCCCAATGTATCCATACAATACAGGAGGGTGCACTTACTTCATCCCCACAATGAGAAAACCATCAAGGGCGCAAAACCTAGGTTGGTGCGCCCTCTTGTTTTCTTCAGAAAAACTTCCTGAAATGGATTTTCCCCCTGAGATATTGGTTAGCTAACAGATTTATCTTTCTCAAATGGAACATCCATGAGGAGAGGACCACTGGCTAACCTTGAAAAAATTCCAAAAAAAAAATACTCAGACAACAAAAACCAAGTGAGACAATCGCTTCAGGAAAAGAGAAGAATGTTTTATTTGAGTCTAGGTTCATCTCAAATACTCACGAAACCATTTATTTACATATGCATATTTAAATAGCATAAAAAATGTGAAGTGGGTTGAGC
>ML820710.1:120208-133595 GCA_009831015.1 Picea engelmannii
ATTATGGTAATGGACTGCATTATGATAATTTTAACTTTGCTATTATGATAATGGGCTGCATTAAATGTTGACCCATTTTGTAATGGACTGTATTTAAGATACATATCCCTCTCATAATAGAATATATTTATTAGGAACTTAAAGATTGCTCGAATCAATTTAGATCTAAATTATTTATATGATAAAAACCATTGAATTACAAAGTATATGGGTTGTATTTAATATGTATATTTCTTCACCATGGAATACATTTAATAGGTAATTAAAAATTGATCCAATCAACTTTGATCCAAATTATTTATATGATAAAACCTATTAAATTATAATGAATATGATTTTTTTTTAAATAATATGTGCTTCTTGTTTTGCCTTTAATTTTATTTCTTCTTATTAAATTTCTATGAAAAAAACCTAAATCCACATCAATTTTCAATCCAATTCTTTCTCTTCTTTTGTCTTTTCAAACTAAATTTTAATATTCTCTTTAATGTCAATGTATTTAGTTTTCACATATAAGATGATTTGATATATTAAGCATTATTTTTAATTTTTTTAGTTTATATTAAATTTTATTAGTGTATATTTTATAATATAATATTAAAGAAATTATATTATTTATTTGGTATAAAGTTATTTAAATTTTATATAAAATTAATATATTAAAATATTTGTTTATTTGTTCATATAAATTACATTTATTTAAATTAAATATTTTTTAAATACTTTAATATTTCATTTTCATCACTAATCTTTTTAAATATTTAATAGTTTTGAAATTAAAATGGATTTAAATTAGTAAATATTATAGCCATAAAGATGCTAGTCTACATACATTTAATCATTCCAATTAAAGAATATTTTATTTTAAAAAATAAAGTCTTATACATCAATTTATTATTTGAATAAACTATATTGTTAAATTAAATTATTATTTTATTATTAATATAATAAATTATTATTAACATAAAAAGATAAAATTTGAGATAATAATATATTATTTTTATGGATAAATTATATTATCTATTCTTTTGATTATATATTATTAAAATTGAAAAGGATCTCTTGCAAATAAAAGTTATTTAATGATGACATTAAAATAGAAATTAAAAGAAAGGGTTGAGTTTTTTGTCATCACACTTAAGTTTAACTTTTTCCTTGTAAATATCCATCCCAACTCTATTTTCAATTATTATTTTATCTTTATTTGTTCTTGATAATGGTTGGGGTGTCCACTCAAATGTTAAACACTTCAAAGTTTTATACATAGTTTATCTCCTAAAAGTTCAAGCAATATTATAACTCACTATGAAAAGCTACACTTGGATTATGTATTATTTATTAAAAATATTTATATTTAATTATAAATAAAATTACTTAATCATTTTGATTTTAATTTTCCAATTGAAATATATTAGATAATTTATTTGTGTGGTGGATTTTGAGGCATGTCATACATTTTGATGCATGACATACATTTCAAAAGGGAATTGTAATGGCTCCATCGTTACGACTACAAGAGAAGGAGAATGTGAATTTTTTTTTTCCTTTTTACAGGATGACAACTACGATTATAGCTAAACAACACATCTGACAGTGAGCACCACGTCCGTAGAATAAACAACAGACAACTACGACTCCATGCACTAGGACAAGAGAAACTGGGCGAAACATGCGTAAAATAGCAGAGAGAAGCGACTACCCGTCCGACACAAACATGACCACACCTATAAGCTATGGGACAACATCCCCATCCCGACACAATGACCTCGATGACCAAATACTAGAACCTAAAGGACATGCAAACACAACGCATGAAGACATTACAACCCAAGCGCTAACAACAACTTACAACGATCAACCACACCCACACAGAAAGCAGATACCCTGCCCAAGTCATCCTTCACCTCTATCCCTTAGGGAGCACAATGATCCCCTCATCAGGAATCATGTCATCCCCAGGTGATAGGAGTGACATTAACCCTGGTTCCACCTAACCTATCTGGACCAAAGACTCAGGAAAAATCCAACTGTTAGGTGATTAACTTAACCATACAAACACATGACGAAAAATCCCTAGTACCCAACCGACAAGTCAACAAGACGACTAAGAAAATCTTACGACGCTAAAAATTATTGCAGAAAAAAATCAACTTGAACATGGAAAAATATTAATATTATCTCACAGAGCTCGATGAAATTGTAATCCAATTCCCAAGATGAGATAAATATCTATTGCTATCCTTTAAAATTGAAACTACATAAATTTAAATGTTGTCCTTACATATAAAATGTAGGATTCCTTTAATGACCTTGTCGTCCTTTAATTATGAAACTGAAACAGATATAAGTATTATCCTCACGATGAGTTCGCTATCTAGCTAAGAGTTCACAAACCAAGTTTTATAACGATTAGTGAATAAGCTAGAGTTTGCCAATAAGAAAATCATCAAATTGCTATAAGAAAATCAACAACAAAATTCACCTTGCCCAACACCACCAATGGCTGTCTCTAAATAAGTTATTGTCTATTAATGAAGCTACTATCTACTAAAATATGTGTGAGAATATTGTAAGTAAAATACGTAAAATCACTAAGTTAAATATATTAATTGATGTCATTTAAAGATGCGGTAGTTAGAAATAATATAAGATATAATGCAATTAGTGTGAACATGTGTAAGGTTAATAAGTACAATGGAGTGAAAATGTAGATAAACATATGGCATGTAAAATGTAACAAAGAGTGTAATAGTTATCCAAAATGTGGAGTAATAAACCAACCCTAGTCAGATCTATTCCCAACGCTTTTCACTCACCCATCTCAAGCGCAGACACATCAAATCTATAAGTTTCGCATGACAAAAATGGATTCATTGTCTAATCAAAACAATTGCAAAGTCACTATCTCACATAGTCATCCATGGAATCATTGTCTAATCTTGTACTCAATGCAGACCATAAAATCAGCTAATAATGCAGCTTTAAATAGTGACAGTTAAGGCCATCATAAAGGAAATAAATTCATGTTCTTGGAAATGGTAGGATGTTCGTCCTAAGAATTCACCCTACAGGAATGGAAAACACTTGGATTTGTTGTCATGAATCGTAGAAATTGCATGGGTAAATTGGAAGTTAGTAGGTAATACATGCAATCAAAATCGTTGAGCGAAATTATGGAAATCAAATAAAAATGCAGACATGGAGGTTCTGTTTCCAGTCTCTGGTGGGTATTAAACTTAAATGCATATCGAGATACGTAAACCCCTTCTTTTTATTCTCCCAGGATACCAACAAAACGCAAACATGGATAAATTAATCATTTTTTTTCCATTCGTTGGGATACCAAATAAAAAAATAGACATGGATAACTAAATCGTTTTTCCATTCGACAGGATACCAAATACAAACATAGACATGGATAAATAAATCATATTTTCATTCGGTAGGCTACCAAAAAAAACACAGACATTGATGACTAATTTTTTTTTCCATTCAACTCAGATATGGAAACTTAAGTATCGTCGATAATAATAAAAGAGTATCTCGTTGTCCTTCATTGTAATTGTTGGCTTTTAAATAAAAAATCAATTCAAGAAAATAACATATACACGATTGAGGGTAATGTCAGAGTAAAGAATAACGCAGACATTTGGTAACTATCAAACCTTAAATATGTCCAACATAGCAAATAAAAAATAATATTCGCTCACTCCACAAAGTAATTTTCTTGTCAAGGTAATAAATATTGCAGAAAGAGAACAGAAGCTAGATGTAAGAGAAGTGCAGGGAAAAATCACTTTCAATTAAATTAAATGCACAGGGAAAAATCATAGTCCAAACAAAAGGTAAGGGTTTTCAATAGGAGGAAAAACGTAGGCTAAAATCATTCTTAATTAAATTAAAGTGTAGAGGTAAAATGCAAGAACGAAGATGAACAAGGAATAGGGTAATCGTTCGCCAGAATCACAATGACCATTAGTCAACAAGAAAAATAAACAGGGGTAGATGGCTGGGAAAAAACATCATTTTCTCATCATCCACGCATAGAAAAGCAGGGCATTATAATCTATAGGTCATTGTGCACCGAAGTAATGACCGTCGATTCTTCTCCTAGCTAACTGCTCAGGTGTGGACTCACGAACTAGGGATGAGGAAGAAGTAAAAATCACAACTCTTCACAACAATCAACAAACGAAAGGACAATCGCAACATTCAGTGATCGAATGCCAAGGGAAACAAGTCAAGCAGTGAGCTAAGGCTATGGGGAAAAATTAAGTTCTTGGCTGAAATGATAAGAAAAACATATTCTTTACCCAATTAAAAAAAAAAAAAAATGAAAACGTAGGGTACAATAATAATATACCATGCATAATAAAAGTAAGCATATTGTATCCCAAGTTGTCTTCTGTGAGTCATTGTTCTGCACTCTCCATGCATCTCCCTCTTGTCAACCAATGAGACTTCATTGGTACTTCCCATCCAATGCCAGGGGTACACTTCTTCCCTCTTATCCCCCCAAGTCACCAAGGGGCCATGCACACTAAATGAGAGATCAACTAGCTCCCAGCTCGCCTCACAAGGCCGAGCTGCCACTCCTCACTGAGTTGGATATCCCAACTCCCACAAGCTAAGTTATTCAAGTCTAAAATTCTGTAGCATAATGTTATGCATGACAGAAGAGATCCATTACCCTCCTCCTCCCTCCTTTATATAGAGTTCTAAGTCATTTACTCTCCCAAAATCCCATTTAATTTATTGTTCAATAGTTTAATTCATAAAAATCCTTCGTGTGCATGTGTCACCCATGTGCTTCATTGCAACATAAATTAATTTCATTAATTAATTAATTACTCCTATTTCCCTCACCCACATAAAAGCATTCCTAGAATCGCTCCTAGGTGTCCCCATATTCCCTTACACAAATTAATGACTTTCCCCCTTACTAATTTACTAGTTGAGTTCAATTTAGAAAGTTATTAATGAGAAGATTCCTTGTTGAGTTGKTCATTTTTCTTTTTCCATATGTTTCCTTTTTTCTTTATGTTTCCCCCATTTTCCCTTAGTTTCCTAATTCTTTTAAATTTCCCTCTTTCCCTTTTCATCTGAAACTCAAATTAGTAAGTGTAGATAATTATTTTTTTCGACATTTTCTTTTAATTAATAAATTTAATTAGCATGTGTAACAAAACAATCATTTCCCTTTTAGAATTTTAAATCCATCATTAAATTGATTTTAATAATTTAATCGAGTTTCTTACCCCCTTTTAATTAAGTTGATTTTAATAAATTGATTATTATTACTTTTTATTTTTATTTATTTTTACCACAAGTATTACTTTAGACCTAGATTTTAATTTTCAAGGTTAGGCGCCATTTTATTTGGGTTTTTTTTTTTTAAATATTTCTTATCACATTATTCATTCTAAGTCCAACTAGTTTTATTCTCTTATAGTTAACAATGCAGCATTCCCTTTAGGATGCACTAGGTGCTCCAAGGGTTCCACTCGCCTCATTTTGTTTCTCTTACATGACGTTCCCTTCAGGACGCACTACTTGCTCCAAGGGTGCCACTCGCCTCTTGATTGACTTGGTAGACATCAAAAACCCCTGGAGTCAATACTCTGCCAAGTGATCTCGTGGGAGACTAAGGGCCTCTAAGGAATAAGGCCCCTGCCTTATTGCACACCCTTTAGAATCATCATGAGTGACTGTCGTAGTCTTCCCTCACAACATCGTGGGTCTTCTCGAACTAGGTAATCGTTAACCTATAGCTTGAGCCACAGTGGGAGTGCTAGTAGGATGTGGTAGGGATGTTTTCCACACATGTCCCTCAACTTATTTGGTTATCGTGTGTGACCCCTCTACTTCACATGTGAATTTGGTCAATAATCTATCATCAGCCTCCATCATCAACAAATCATGTCAGAAATAATATCCATAATCATATCATCCAATCAGATGCACAAATATCATATATACAACAATCAAACCCCCAATAGTCCACTCCCTGACTCGATCCAGAGTCCAAGGGGTTTCATCGATGCCTCTGCATCCTCGAGGTCCAAAATCATGCACACTTAGGAAAAGCAAGTCAATAGCACCTGTCTATGTCAATACAACAAAATAACATGTCATGAATCCATAATGACTCATAATTATAATCAAATGCCCAACAGTATAATAATCTCGATCACTTGCAAGCCATTGTTCTCAAAGAATAAATTTTCTCAGTGCACACCAAAGCGGGATGTTACATACACCCCCTCTTGGTCTAAAATTTGTCCCAAAGTTTCATAGTATAAAAGTGCCACAATAATGTATATCACATTATCATAAGTCTACCTATCAAGCAAAAATGGAAACTTCTAGTGCATATCATATGCATCCTCCTAGGTCCCCGAGTGTGGACTATAGTTGTCCCACTTGACCTTTACCTAATCTAATTTTCGATGTCGTACTTTTCGAATGTGATGATCAAGGATGCGGATTGGATCAGCCATGAGCGCCCCTTGGTCCGATACCTACAAGTAAATCATGTCAATAACATCTGTAGGATCACTAATATAATGCATCAAAATGGATATGTGAAAAAAATCATGCATACGCCTCAATAATTAGGCAAAGCTAGTCATTAGGCAACAGGCCTCTCTTTTCCACAATCTCATAGGATCCCACGAACCTAGGAGACAATTTAGCCCCTTTTTACAAACTTGATCCAACTCTTATCCAGTTTCAACTGCAAAAATACTACCACAAAAATCTAGTCATGTCTCCTTGTCATTAGTGGAAATCCAACAATGAAATTCATCAAAATGACCTCCCATTTTGATTCTAGATTAACATGTGGTTGTATTAATCCTACTGGATGTCTATGTCCATCATTTACCTGTTGCTATTCTAGATGTCATTGTCACATGTTCAGGTCACTTTGCGTAAAGATGTGTTGTAGTCTACAGTGGTCTATATTTAATTAAAATTTCCATCAAACAAGGTAGGATCTCCAAATCTTCAAGGCATATACCATTGCTAATAACTCCAAATCATGTGCCGCATAGTTCTCCTCATGCCTTATTAGTTTCCTCGATATGTAAGTGATCAATCGATCGTATTTCATCAAGACTCTGCCTAAGCCTTCCTTGGATGCATTAGTGCATACCAAGAATTCTGCATCCATGTCAGGACCTTTAGTATCGTTGTTGTTCTCAACATTTCCTTGAGCCTCCAAAATGCCTCCATGCATTTCTTGGGCCAAAACAAACTTCTTGTTCTTCTTCTGCAATTCCGTGATCAGATTTTCTATCTTCAAAAATCCCTCGACAAACCCTCGATAGTATCCTTATAAACCCATGAAGCTATTCACTTTCGGGAAATTCGTAGGTGTAAGCCATTTCATAATAGCCTCGAACTTTGTTGGATCCACAGTGATACCTTCACCAGAGATGACATTCCCTAAGTAGTGAATCTTCGATTGGTAGAACGAGAATTTGGACAATTTTCCATATAATTTTTTCTCTCTCAAACACTGTAGTACCTGTGACATCCCCAAAAATAAAATATTTTTGAAATTTAAAATTGCTGGAAATTTATTCCGTTTTTAGTAAATTCGAATTTGGAATTTTTTTTCTATTTATGGCAATTCTGAATTTCGAATTTGGTAATTGTAATTAATTATTTTGACTGTTGGGAAGAAACCTGATTTGACCCAACTAACTATTTGACTATGACACTTTTATAAAAATATAATATTTTATATTGATTGTAGGAGGACAAATGGAGCAACCATGTTAAATTTAGCTAACCATGACTCCATGAGTGGGGAACTTATTGGAACTACCTCTGGGCTGATTATTACAAGTGGCAAATAAGTGATTTGGCCATTGGCAGCCCCTGAAAATCATGGATTTAGAAAGCTGTGAAAATTCCGGAGGGAGGGAAAAGACCTAGGCAAATGATAAATAACATATGTGAGAAGGCGAAACGTTGCCAAGTATGCTTAGAAAAGAGACTATGGATTTTTCCTTGCTGTTATGAGCACTCCTGAGTAAGTGTGAGGCAAGGGGATAATTGTTGGAATTTTGGACATTGCTGAGGAGGAGTCTTCCAAGTTCTCCCTCATGGATTCATGGTCAGGCTAGGGGGTGGATCAGGCAAGTAATTTTGGCTACCTATTCTACGGTTAGGAGGGATGTGGTTGTTCCATTTTCGTTCCTTGCAAACTGGTTTAGATATGTTCATCTTTCCTCCCTCAGTTTGAATGATTATATATACATCCGATGTAATGCATATGGTTATGCTAATGTGAAATATTTTCAGGAATGAAATATGGTTGTTTGTGTAAAGTTTATAACATATGAAAAAATTATGGAAATGTTTCTCCTGTAATTAAATTTCTAGGCAAAATTATCTATGTTTAAATGAATCTAAAACAGATTCTATCTACTGGTGTATGTTTATTCCTGTTATTAAATTTCTAGGCAGAACAATCTATGTATGATTAGATTTGAACAAGTATGTGTATATATCACCTTTATATTTCCATATATATATATATAATTGCAATTGGTACTTTTCATAGGATTTATTGATTAAACGAAAAACTAAATGACTCTAACAAAAAATCAGTTAACAGAAACATGTTGACATAGTATACAGACAAACAATTATTCCAACCAAAAATCAACTATGATAATAAGGGAGTTACAGAATAGCAGGAACTATATGGAAATAATTGAATATACCTATACATTTTTCCTCTGACAGAGCACTAACATACATTATATAGCATCCTCGTTGTACAATTGAAGAATTTTTGGATAATGTCATCGTACTTACTACATAAAGTCAATTATGGAAGTATGCAGTTATACTACAAATATTGTTGTTACAATTTTAATACTTGGATATATAAACAGTGAAGAAATTAGTCTGTATAGACTTACTGCGTTTAAAATAGAATTCCTTCCAGATCTAGTTTGGACCATATAAAATTTTGTTTGTATATATAAGTACAGAACAAAGGTTATCTATACATCATAACCTAATATGAATAATTATACAGAGTCATAGTCCTCACCATTTATCGAAGTGGGCAGAGACATGTTTGGAATATCAATATAAGCATACAGTATTCAACATTCATATAGAGTAACATATCCATACAAAGAATATCGATATATATGTTCAGATCTATACAAAGGTCTGATATTTGGGTTTTCTCCTTTTCAAGGAGTCTATTTTTGTCCATATATAAATCCCCTAAAAGAAAACATAAGTTCCTTTCCTTACATTGCATGATTGTAAATCGGACTGCAAATATAATAGACAATAAAATACAAATCGAAACACAATGTGAAAGAGTAAAGGGTACAGGATTAAAACTAGAAAATTGATGAAATTTGTTTCCATAAGATCCAAGAAGAAAAATAAATACGAATAACTATCCTTAGAATTATGTTGATATCCTTTTCTAGAATTCTTCATTAAGAGACCAAATTGCTCGACAGAGGTCACTGTCCGTATTGCCCTAAAATCAAATACTCAACATATAAATTTAACCACATATGAATTCATGCAGATATACATTAATAAGGTAATAATCCCGTATGGCTACTGAAACTTAAAATACAGAGTTATAGGGCCGAGATATCCCTTGAATAGACTATGCTCTTCATGACGCTCACCCTTCTAGCTTAAAATTACATCAGAAAAAATGAAGAAAAACACCTAGGGTACTCTTTATGCATAACGAATTAAAACTCGAATACCTTTTGAGCCTTTGACAAGGAGTCTGGGCCCAAATATATGCATGGTCGAAGTCCCTGCAAGGAATTTTTCAATTTACATTAGTATTGTATAATAAAAGCAGAATGGACATAACCTTTAATAGAATAATGAATGATAGGAAGAGTTTAATGAAATGTGGTACTCAACTCACGGTGAGAGAACTAGAGTCTCTTCCTCTATCAAATCTGGTCATATAAACATCCCAGGTCGAGGGGAGGATGGTTCAGGGACTTATGATGGGTACCCTCATAAACACAGAGCCCCATCATTCGATCTCTATTCCCAATCCTTTAAAGAATAAGAATGATAGTTTCAATATTAAAAAAAATTAATGCTTCAACCAAGAAATATCTATAAGAACGCTTCGAATTCATAAAACTTCATACAAAACAAGCATGGATGTCTCCATGAGTATTGTAACTTTCTATAAATTTGACCCAAAAGAAAATCGAATACACAATGAAACTCTAGAACCTGTTAGGGACTTACGAAAGCGTCTTAAGGGATATAAAGTTTTGATTAGTACTCCAGAAAGGAACTTAACGCACGACACTACATGGGATACGAACGTCTAAGCTATACCCAAATGGAAATAAAATGTAGGCAACTTAAGAAGTAAGAGGCTCTGAAAAGGTAATACACAAGAAGCATTCTAGAGAATTTACAGTCAAGGTATCCTACTTTAAATTATAAAATCAATACCTATACCTCGACATTTACGCTTGGAGTAGTAGAGGAAATTTCGAGGGGAAGTCGAAACTCCAGACAATAATAATAATCCTCTCTCTCTCATAAATACACATTTAAAAAACCCAAAGAATAAGGAGTAGTCCAATATACTGAAATTGCAAATTTCCCCATGACTAAAGGAGACTTTTCACAGAGCTAGATCTTTGAAGGAAAGACATTGTTTACAAAGAATCTGTAAGAAATAACAAATATTGGAATGACCAAAATCCCTCTCGACTTGTGATCTTACTCATCATCAAACAACGACGAGAGTATCATAACTTACCATGAAGATGGGTAGATATTGCATATCTCACTAGGGTAAAACCTCCAGAGTGTCGACTACCATCGAAGAGGAGAAATGCATAAGCAAGAAACAAAACCCTAAACTCTAGGTGGGAGAACCCCAATTTAGCAATAACCATTACTACACAGACTAATAGTAGGAGTACGAAGGAGATATCCAACCATGTGACATAACAAAGGTGGCATAAGTCTATTGGATACAGGGTGAGTGGTGGCCTCAGAATGAGAACTCGCAGGGCCTCCATTAATAGATTAGACATAGGGTTATTATGTTCGATTGTCACAAAAACCCTCAGACTTCTTGTCGAGTTAATGCACTATCACGACTTTCTCATTGATCAGTTAAGATGATTTATTTCATTCGCCCTTTGGTTGTACTATAGGGAGGGTCAGTTAGGATTAGAGTGAGTCGAAAGTTAAGTTTTAAATGCTTACAAGCTACAACCCTTAACCCTTGAGTTTCTCATTTTATAAAAGTAAATTGTTTCGTATTCAAGTAAGGGACCATATATAGGGGTGAGGGTTAAATTGTTCATAGGACTAAAATTCCTCTATATGCCATAAATGTATAGATATAATTTTATTGTGTTTATTAGTAAGATGGAAGGTGATGCCAAAGTCAGTTATTAAATAGGAGAAGGAGGTTCATAGTAGTTCAATTGTTGTTAATAACTTCATTGTTTGAAGACTGGGAGAAGTAATGTTTCCCAAACATACTAATAAAAAAAAAATTTATTTTGGGTAAATTGGGGTACATTACATACGGTATCAGAGAAAAAAGTTACAACACTGGGCCTGAACAAAGCCACTTTAGTTTTTTAGTATACATTTTGATTTATGTAAAACTAATAAATCTTATGATTACAAACAGAAAGCCATTTCTATTTTGTGTTAATTATGGCAGCTCAAGAGGGTGCAGAAATCAGGATGGAAGAAATCAGGATGGAAGCTCACCCTTGGAGGTGTTGGAAACAATGCCGAATCTTATTACCGAACTGTAGATTTTCAAAGCCAACAATGAAAAATTGAAGAAATCACAATAGGAACAACAAGAGATAAATGATGTCCTGCTGCGAAGTATAGTGACCAAGAAAATCCCAAAAGACGATAACCATGACGAAGAGGTCAGAAAAAGGGCCTCCAAGAAATATGGGCCAGAAACAGAAAAAGGAGATAGTTCGTCTGAATGAACACCTTCAGCTGAAGACAAAACTAAACTAGATAGAAAAAGAAAACAAATCGACCGCCTTGAAGGAGAATTTAAAAAGATTAAACCAGCTACCTTTGATGGAGAATCCAAGATAGGAGAATAAGTTGAGGCATGGTTGTTGGACATCAAAAAATACTTCCAGATCTATAACTATTCCAACAACATGAAGGTCAGAATGGCCATCTACAATCTGAAGGGAAAAGCCAACATTTGGTGGCAGGACCTTAAATTGGCCAAGGGCGTAAAGGAGAAACAGTTGGAATGGTCTGACTTTAAGAAGTATTTTAAGAAACAATACCTTTCTGAAAGTTATTATGAAAGGAAGACGGAAGAATTTTACGAGTTACGACTCTGACAGATGATGATGGAGGACCTTATAAATAAATTTCTAGAACTACTAAGGTTCGTACCATACATCCGGGAGGATAAGGTAAAAATCCATTGATTCTTAAGTTGTTTACCAGAATCCTACAGGGATAGAATTGAGTTTGACAACTCCAAATACTTGAGTGAGGTATTCAAGAAAGCACGAATGTGCTATGACCAGTATAAATAGTAGATAGAGTTTCAAAATGCCTGGAAGGATAAGAAGCAAGAATGAATGAACCAGTAGAAGAAGGGATACCAGCCAACTCCTTATCAAAATGCTGCAAAAATTTTCCCAAGGAAGGATTTTCACTCCAATCATCTGAATGCGCAAGGTAGCTGTAAACCTGGGAATGAAGAATTTTTGGGACAACTCCTATGAGCCATTAAAGTTTTGGGACTGTGGAGAGACTCATCTAAGGAGGAACTGTCCACATTTAATTTCATCAAAGAGAACTATAGTTCATAACTTGGAGGAAGCCTCGATAGTGGGAGACATGTGAAGAAGCCTACATCGGATAAATGCAGCCATAGATGGTCGACAAGCTAACCACCAGTCTTCGGTGGTAGAAATCGAACGTAAAATCAATAACATTTGAATTTCCTTTTTAATTGACCCTGGAGCTACATTAAGTTATATTACACCTGATGTGGTAGAGTCAAATAAACTTAAGAAATTGAAGCACACAAAATCATGGCTTCTACAATTAACAAATGGTACTAAAAGGAAAGTAGTTGACTTTGTTTCAGATTTTGAGTTCAGCGTAGCTGGTCAAATCATAAGAACAAATATGAATATCCTACCAGTAGGATATTACGATATGATTATCAAGATGGATTGGTTGGAACAACACAAAGCAGTACTAGATGGTTATACAAAGATACTTAGCTATAAAGATGATTTTGGCACTATTAGAATAGCCCAAGGCATACCAAAACCTGTATCAGTCAGACAAGTTTCAGCGATGCAACTCAAGAAATGTATTAGAAAGG
>ML820710.1:133695-154786 GCA_009831015.1 Picea engelmannii
TCATAGGCTTTATTGATTAAACAAAAAACTAAATGACTGTAACAAAAAATCAGTTATACAGAAACATGTTGACATAGTATACAGACAAACAATTATTCCAACCAAAAATAAACTATGATAATAAGGGAGTTACAGAATAGTAGGAACTATATGGAAATAATTGAATATACCTATACATTTTTCCTCTGAGAGAGCACTACCATACATTATATAGCATCCTCGTTGTACAATTGAAGAATTTTTGGATAATCTCATCGTACTTACTACATAAAGTCAATTATGGAAGTACGTAGTTATACTACAAATATTGTTGTTACAATTTTAATACTTGGATATATAAACAGTGAAGAAATTAGTCTGTATAGACTTATTGCGTTTAAAATGGAATTCCTTCCAGATCTAGTTTGGACCATATAAAATTTTGTTTGTATATATAAGTACATAACAGAGGTTATCTATACATCATAACCTAATATGAATAATTATACAGAGTCATAGTCCTCACCATTTATCGAAGTGGGCTGAGACAAGTTTGGAATATCAATATAAGCATACAGTATTCAACATTCATATAGAGTAACATATCCATACAAAGAATATCGATATATATGTTTAGATCTATACAAAGGTCTGATATTTGGGTTTTCTCCTTTTCAAGGAGTCTATTTTTGTCCATATATAAATCCCCTAAAAGAAAACATAAGTTCCTTTCCTTACATTGCACGATTGTAAATCGGAATGCAAATATAATAGACAATAAAATACAAATCGGAACACAATGTGAAAGAGTAAAGGGTACAAGATTAAAACTAGAAAATTGATGAAATTCGTTTCCATAAGATCCAAGAAGAAAAATAAATACGAATAACTATCCTTAGAATTATGTTGATATCCTTTTCTAGAATTCTTCATTAAGAGACCAAATTGCTCAACAGAGGTCACTGTCCGTATTGCCCTAAAATCAAATACTCAACATATAAATTTAACCACATACGAATTCATGCAGATATACATTAATAAGGTAGTAATCCCTTATGGCTACTGAAACTTAAAATACAGAGTTATAGGGCTGAGCTATCCCTTGAGTAGACTATGCTCTTCATGACGCTCACCCTTCTAGCTTAAAATTACATCAGAAAAAAGGAAAAAAAACACCTAGGGTACTCTTTAAGCATAACGAATTAAAACTCGAATACCTTTTCAACTTTTGACCAAGAGTTTGCACCCGAATCTATGCACGGTCGAAGTCCCTGCAAGGAATTTTTAAGTTACATTAGTATTGTATAATAAAAGCAGAATGGACAGAACCTTTAATAGAATAATGAATGATAGGAACAGTTTAATGAAATGTGGTACTCAACTCACGGTGGGAGAACTAGAGTCTCTTCCTCTATCAAATCTGGTCATATAAACATCCCAGGTCAAGGGGAGGATGGTTCAGGGACTTATGATGGGTACCCTCATAAACACAGAGCCCCATCATTCGATCTCTATTCCCAATCCTTTAAAGAATAAGAATGATAGTTTCAATATTAAAAAAAATTAATGCTTCAACCAAGAAATATCTATAAGAATGCTTCGAATTCATAAAAATTCATACAAAACAAGCACGGATGTCTCCATGAGTATGGTAACTTTCTATAAATTTGACCCAAAAGAAAATTGAATACACAATGAAACTCTAGAACCTGTTAGGGACTTACGAAAGCGTCTTAAGGGATATAAAGTTTTGATTAGTACTCCAGAAAGGAACTTAACGCACGACACTACATGGGATACGAACATCTAAGCTATACCCAAATGGAAATTAAATGTAGGCAACTTAAGAAGTAAGAGGCTCTGAAAAGGTAATACACAAGAAGCAGTCTAGAGAATTTACAGTCAGGGTATCCTACTTTAAATTATAAAATCAGTACCTATACCTGGACATTTACGCTTGGGGTAGCAGAGGAAATTTCGAGGGGAATTCGAAACTCCACACAATAATAATAATCCTCTCTCTCTCATAACTACACATTTAAAAAACCCAAAGCATAAGGAGTAGTCCAATATACTGAAATTGCAAATTTCTCCATGACTAAAGGAGACTTTTCACAGAGCTAGATCTTTGAAGGAAAGACATTGTTTACAAAGAATCTGTAAGAAATACCAAATATTGGAATGACCAAAATCCCTCTCGACTTGTGATCTTACTCATCATCAAACAATGACGAGAGTATCATAACTTACCATGAAGATGGTTAGATATTGCATATCTCACTAGGGTAAAACCTCCAGAGTGTCGACTACCATCGAAGAGGAGAAATGCATAAGCAAGAAACAAAACCCTAAACTCTAGGTGGGAGAACCCCAATTTAGCAATAACCATTACTACACAGACTGATAGTAGGAGTACGAAGGAGCTATCCAACCATGTGACATAACAAAGGTGGCATAAGTCTATTGGATACAGGGTGAGTGGTGGCCTCAGAATGAGAACTCGCAGGGCCTCCATTAATAGACTGGACAGAGGGTTATTATGTTCGATTGTCAGAAAAACCCTCAGACTTCTTGTCGAGTTAATGCACTATCACGACTTTCTCATTGATCAGTTAAGATGATTTATTTCATTCTCCCTTTGGTTGTACTATAGGGAGGGTCAGTTAGGATTAGAGTGAGTCAAAAGTTAAGTTTTAAATGCTTACAAGCTACAACCCTTAACCCTTGAGTTTCTCCTTTTATAAAAGTAAATTGTTTCGTATTCAAGTAAGGGACCATATATAGGGGTGAGGGTTAAATTGTTCATAGGACTAAAAGTCCTCTATATGCCATAAATGTATAGATATAATTTTATTGTGTTTATTAGTAAGATGGAAGGTGATGCCAAAGTCAATTATTAAATAGGGGAAGGAGGTTCATAGTAGTTCAGTTGTTGTTAATAACTTCATTGTTTGAAGACTGGGAGAAGTAATGTTTCCCAAACATACTAATAAAAAAAAAAAAAATTGGGTAAATTGGGGTACATTACGTACGGTATCAGAGAAAAAAGTTACAGCACTGGGCCTGAACAAAGCCACTTTAGTTTCTTAGTATACATTTTGATTTATGTAAAACTAATAAATTTTATGATTACAAACAGAAAGCCATTTCTATTTTGTGTTAATTATGGCAGCTCAAGAGGCTGCAGAAATCAAGATGGAAGAAAATCCATAGAAAGGACCTCTTGGAGATCCAAGACAGAACAGTGATGGAATCTCACCCTTGGAGGTGTTGGAAACAATGTCGAATCTTATTACCGAACTGTAGATTTTCAAAGCCAACAATGAAAAATTGAAGAAATCACAACAGGAACAACAAGAGATAAATGATTTCCTACTGCGAAGTATAGTGACCAAGAAAATCCCAAAAGACGATAACCATGACGAAGAGGTCAGAAAAAGGGCCTCCAAGAAATATGGGCCAGAAATAGAAAAAGGAGATAGTTCGTCTGAATGAACACCTTCAGTTGAAGACAAAACTAAACTAGATAGAAAAAGAAAACAAATTGACCACCTTGAAGGAGAATTTAAAAAGATTAAACCAGCTACCTTTGATGGAGAATCCAGGATAGGAGAATAAGTTGAGTCATGGTTGTTGGACATCAAAAAACACTTCCATATCTATAACTATTCCAACAACATGAAGGTCAGAATGGCCATCTACAATCTGAAGGGAAAAGCCAACATTTGGTGGCAGGACCTTAAATTGGCCAAGGGCCTAAAGGAGAAACAGTTGGAATGGTCTGACTTTAAGAAGTATTTTAAGAAACAATACCTTTCTGAAAGTTATTATGAAAGGAAGATGAAAGAATTTTACGAGTTACGACTCGGACAGATGACGATGGAGGACCTTATAAATAAATTTCTAGAACTACTAAGGTTCGTACCATACATCCGGGAGGATAAGGTAAAAATCCATTCATTCTTAAGTTGTTTACCAGAATCCTACAGGGATAGAATTGAGTTTGACAACCCCAAATACTTGAGTGAGGTATTCAAGAAAGCACGAATGTGATATGACCAGTATAAACAGTAGATAGAGTTTCACAAGGCCTAGAAGGATAAGAAGCAAGAATGAATGAACCAGTAGAAGAAGGGATACCATCCAACTCCTTATCAAAATGCTGCAAAACTTTTCCCAAGGAAGGATTTTCACTCCAATCATCTGAATGCGCAAGGTAGCTGTAAACCTGGGAATGAAGAATTTTTGGGACAACTCCTATGAGCCATTAAAGTTTTGGGACTGTGGAGAGACTCATCTAAGGAGGAACTGTCCACATTTAATTTCATCAAAGAGAACTATAGTTCATAACTTGGAGGAAGCCTCGATAGTGGGAGACATGTGAAGAAGCCTACATCGGATAAATGCAGCCATAGATGGTCGACAAGCTAACCACCAGTCTTCGGTGGTAGAAATCGAACGTAAAATCAATAACATTTGAATTTCCTTTTTAATTGACCCTGGAGCTACATTAAGTTATATTACACCTGATGTGGTAGAGTCAAATAAACTTAAGAAATTGAAGCACACAAAATCATGGCTTCTACAATTAACAAATGGTACTAAAAGGAAAGTAGTTGACTTTGTTTCAGATTTTGAGTTCAGCGTAGCTGGTCAAATCATAAGAACAAATATGAATATCCTACCTGTAGGATATTACGATATGATTATCAGGATGGATTGGTTGGAACAACACAAAGCAGTACTAGACGGTTATACAAAGATACTTAGCTATAAAGATGATTTTGGCACTATTAGAATAGCCCAAGGCATACCAAAACCTGTATCAGTCAGACAAGTTTCAGCGATGCAACTCAAGAAATGTATTAGAAAGGGATGTCAAGTTTATGCCATCCAAGTGACGAATCTATTAGAAAAAGAATATAAGCCAAAGATAGAATACTTTGTTGTCCTACGTGAATTTAGAGACATGTTTGTGGATGAGATACCAGAATTACCTCCTAGAAGGGAAATAGACTTGTCCATAGACCTACTACCCAGTTCAGCCCCTATCTCAAAAGCACCTTACCGAATGAGTCTACCAGAACTGACAGAATTAAAAATACAATTACAAGAATTGTTGGACAAAGAGTATATTAGACTGAGTGTCTCACCTTAGGGGGCCCCAGTCCTCTTTGTGAAAAAGAAAGACAGTACTATGAGACTATGTATCGATTATAGACAACTGAACAAAATGACTATTAAGAACAAACACCCCTTACCAAGGATAAATGATCTATTTGATCAAGTAGGTGGGGCCAAGATATTTTCAAAGTTGGATTTATGATCCAGTTATCATCAAGTTAGGATAAAAGACAAGGACATAAAAAAATAGCTTTTCGGACAAGATATGGACACTAAAAGTTTGTAGTCATACCTTTCAGACTCACTAATGCACCAGCCATGTTTATGTGTCTGATGAACAGTATTTTCAATGAGTACTTAGACAAGTTTGTGGTAGTATTTATTGACGATATTCTGTTCTATTAAAAAATAGAGGAACATGATGAACACTTAAGAATAGTTCTGCAAACATTAAGGAAACACAAACTATATGCAAAATTTGACAAATGTGAGTTTTATCAAAAAGAAATACAATATTTAGGACATGTCATTTCCTTAGAAGGTATTGTCATAGACCCAAAAAATATAAAATCCATGATGGAATGGCTAGTACCTAAGGATGTGACAGATATCTTGTCATTCATGTGAATCACCGGATATTATCGCAGATTTATAGAAGGGTTTTCCAAGATAGCCTACCCTATCACGTCATTACAAAAGAAAGGGACCAAGTTTAACTAGTTGCAAAAGTGTCAAGACCATTTTAACAAGCTGAAAGAATTATTGACATTGGCGCCCATTTTGAAGGTAGCAGACCTAGATAAAGACTTCACAGTTTGTGTTGATGCAAGTAAAGAGGGACTAGGTGGTGTCCTAACTCAGGAACGGTATGTGATTTGTTACAAGTCCTGGAAATTAAAAGAACATGAGAGAAACTATGTCACTCATGACTTAGAATTGGCAGCAGTAATACATGCCTTAAAAATGTGGTGACACTATATAATGGGAAGAAAATTCCTACTATTGATGGATAATAGCGGGGTGAAATATTTGTTTAACCAACCAGATCTTAATGCAAGACAAACAAGGTGGCTAGCCTTCTTGAGCGAATTTGACTTTGAGGTCAAACATATCAAGGGTAAGGAAAATAAAGTAGCAGACGCTTTAAACAGAAGAGTCCATGGGTTATTTGAGATAAATATCAGCAGGGCAGAAAGTGATATGGAATAAAGAATAAGGACGACAAGTATTAACGACATAAATTACACTAGGATGATGGTAGAATTTTAAAATAGTATCGCAAACTCAGATAAACTAGATCTAAGTATCGACAAGAAGGGACTATTATGATTTAAAAACAGACTTTACATACCAGATTCAGCAAAGTTAAAATTAACTATTTTAGATGAAGTGCATAAGAAACCATATTCTGGCCATCCAGGTTACTAGAAAACAATAACAACACTCATAAAACTATTTTTCTGGCCTAATTTGAAGGGCGCAAAAACATAGTACTTGGCTAGGTGCCAAGATTGTCAGCAGGTTAAGGCTGAACACCAGCATCCATCCGACCTATTACAACCATTACTGGTACCGAAATGGAAATGGGAGACTATATCACTAGACTTTATAACAAGTTTGCCTAAAACTCGAAAACATAATGATTCTATCATGGTTGTAATCGATAAACTCAGTAAGTCTTCACACTTTATTCCTGTAAAGTCTACTTTTAAAGCTATAAACATTGTTGAAATATTAATGAAATAATTTTTTAGACTGCATGGTATTCCTAAAATGGTGATTTCAGATAGAGACGTAAAATTTACATTCGCTTTTTAGAAGGAATTGTTTGGAGGACTAAACACTAACTTGAACTTCAGTATGAGTTGTCATCCACAAATGGATGGATAGACCAAAAGGACAAACCAGATCATAGAGGATATGCTTCACATGTACGTAAGAACAAAACTGAGCAAGTGGGAAGATTACCTACACTTTGTAGAATTTTCATATAACAATGGGTAACAAACTTCAGCTAAGTTTAGCCCTTTCAAAACATTGTATGGAAGAAAGTGAAAAACTCCAATTAGCTGGGATAACCCGGCTGACGGACTCATGGTTGGACTAGAAATGCTCAAAGAAATGGAGAACATGGTAAGAAAGGTACAACAGAACTTGAAAGAAGCACAGGACAGACATAAGAGCTATGCAGATCTGAAAAGAAGACACTTGGAATTTCAAGTGGGAGACAATGTTTATTTGAAAGTCAAGGCCTGAAAAAGCTCGTTGAAGTTAGGGAACTGTGCCAAGCTGGCACCCAGGTTTTGTGGGCCCTTTGAGATACTAGCTTGAATTGGACCCGTAGCATATCAACTTGCACTTCCAGCTAATCTAAGAATTCATAATGTATTTCATGTCTCTTTGTTGAAAAAGTATATTCATGACCCTACTCATATGATTAATTGGAACTTGGTGTAGGTGGAACCCGAAGGCGAGTTCTAGGTGGAACCCCTACGCATTCTGGTTCAGAGAAAAATAACACTTCGAAATAGAGTCGTCGCTCAGGTAAAGGTGCAATGGAAACACTTTAGTCTTGAGGAGGCCACTTGGGAGTTGGAGGGAGATTTGTGGAAATCTCATCCAATCTTTTTCCAGGAAAGGAACGAACACTGAGGAAATTTTGTTACTCAAGGGGGAAAGGATGTGACATCCCCAAAAATAAAATATTTTTGAAATTTAAAATTGCTGGAAATTTATTCTGTTTTTATTAAATTCGAATTTGGAAACTTTTTTCCATTTATGGCAATTCTGAATTTCAAATTTGGTAATTGTAATTAATTATTTTGAATGTTGGGCAGAGACCTGATTTGACCCAACTAACTATTTGACTATGACACTTGTATGAAAATGAAATATTTTATATTGATTGCAGGAGGATAAATGGAAGAGCCATGTTAAATTTAGCTGACCATGACTCCATGAGTGGGGAACATGTTGGAACTACCTCTGGGCTGATTATTACAAGTTGCAAATCAGTGATTTGGCCATTGGTAGCCCCTGAAAATCAGGGATTTAGAAAGCTGCAAAAATTTCCAAGGGAGGGAAAATACCTAGGAAAATGATAAATAGCATATGTGAGGAGGCAGGACGTTGCCTTCCTTGTGAACTAGTTCAAATATGTTAATATTTCCTCCCTCTGTTTGAATGGTTATATATATATCCGATGTAATGCATCTGGTTATTCTAATGTGAAATATTTTCAGGAATGAAATCTAGTCATTTGTGTAAAGTTTATAACATATGACAAAATTCTGGAAATGTTTCTCCTGTAATTAAATTTCTAGGCAAAATTATCTATGCTTAAATGAATCTAAGATAGATTCTATCTACAGGTGTATGGTTATTCCTATTATTAAATTTCTAGGAGGAACCATCTATGTATGAGTAGATTTGAACAAGTCTATGTATATATGACCCTTATATTTCCATATATATATATATAGTTATATAGATCTAATTGTGGTTGGTACTTTGCGTAGGCTTTATTGATTAAACGAAAATTAAATGACTGTAACAAAAAAATCAATTATACAGAAATATGTTGACATAGTATATAGACAAACAATTATTCCAACCAGAAATCAACTATGATAATAAGGGAGTTACATAATAGCAGGAACTATACAGAAATAATTGAATATACCTATACATTTTTCCTCTGACAGAGCACTACCATAGATTATATAGCATCCTCGTTGTACCATTGATTTTTTTTTGGATAATCTCATTGTATTTACTACATAAAGTCAATTACGGAAGCACACAGTTATACTGCAAATATTGTTGCTACAGTTTTAATACTTGGATATATAAATAGTGAAGAAATCTATTTGTATAGAATTACTACGTTTAAAACAGAATTCCTTCTGAATCTAGTTCGTACCATATAAAATTCCGTTTGTATATATAAGTACAGAACAGAGGTTATCCATACATAATAACCTAATATGAATAATTATACAAATTCATAGTCTTCATCATTTATCGAAGTAGGCTGAGACAAGTTTGGAATATCAATATAAGCATACAGTATTCAACATTCATATAGAGTAACATATCCATACATAGAATATCAATATATATGTTCATATCTATACAAAGGTCTGATATTTGAGTTTTCTCTTTTTCAAGGAGTCTGTTTTTGTCCATATATAAATCCCCTAAAAGAAAACATAAGTTCCTTTCCTTACATTTCATGATTATAAATCAGACTGCAAAAATAATAGACAATAAAATACAAATCAGAACATAGTGTGAAAGAGTAAAGGGTAGAGGATTAAAACTAGAAAATCGATGAAATTCGTTTCCATAAGATCCAAGAAGAAAAATAAATACAGAATAACTATGCTTAGAATTATGTTGATATCCTTTTCTAGAATTCTTCATTAAGAGACCAAATTGCTCGACAGAGGTCACTGTCCATATTTCCCTAAAATCGAATACTCAACATATAAAATTTAACCACATAAGAATTCAGCCAGATATACATTAATAAGGTAATAAGCCATTATGGCTGTTGAAACTTAAAGTACAGAGTTATGATGCAGACGTCACCTGAGCACGTCCGCGATCACCAGGAACTTCTCTGAATTTTGGACCGAAGAGCATGAACACTCCTCTAGTTCCCTCTCGGGAATCCTCTACCCACAACAACTCCTTACTGATCTCCCTTATTTAATCGGGAAATTGGAATTCTCTATTTCGTGAATTCTGTAGTCACACCCCTTATGCCTTGCGATTCCCAGAATCCCGACGTGGTTCAATCATTGACTTTCTTACCCTTTCTATCGGATTTCTCTCTATCGGGGGATCACTACTTGTGATGTCAACAAATCGAAACTCCAATATCCGAATCCCAATGTGCCGATTTTTTGAGACACGTGTGGACTTGACTTCTCCACCTTTTATCCTTCTATCAGAATTTCGGAACTCGCAGGATCGTGAGTCCTGATGTCGATGGACTCAGGACTTACCTTTTCTCGATCTTCGATACGATGCCACCTACACTCCACCAGCACCTGTGGTCCCACATTGCCACGTCATCGTCGGGATATCGCGGATCGCGAATCCAACATACGAGCATTCTATGTCGTCAAGGACCCCGATTCTCCGAACCCCGATTCCTTGGGATTTCTTGACACGTGTCTCACACGATCAACGGTTCTGATCCTTTCGGAGTATCGCTCCTCGCAATATCGCCACTCCCGCTACCCAACTTGGTGCTCCAACTCGCGATATTATGATATGCAATATCACGAGTAGATCCAACAATCCCTGTGACCCCAGATCAACAACGCTACTTCCTCCTGAGATTCATACCTTTACCATCCCGTGCGCAAACCTGCAACTTCTCGGCTAGATTTCCAAGCACGATTTGTCTATGCCATTCCTCGACAGAATCAAAGACCTATCCCTCCCGAGCTTCCTTATGGCTCCTGGTTCCTTCGAAAGAATTCTTTGTATGCACTCCTTGCGGGAATCTTCGACAACTTCCAAATGTTGAAGCTTTGACACTGCGCACCCCTGCAGCATAAATCTCAATTCCTTTTGCTCAGAATTGCAACCCTGAGTCTTTTTCCAGCCTGCGCATGCCTTGCATAGCTCCGGTGCCAAATTTGTACTTCTAAGATGAATGAGGACAATAGCCTTCTTTAATTGAACCTCGCAGTCACGCACTCTTTGCAGAGAAATTCAACTACACTCCTTGCAGGAATTCTCTGGCTCACTTAGAGAAACAATTGAAACTCATTCACTCATTCTCTCAGATTCCAAATCAACCATGAAATCACATACACGGCATATAAAAGAAAGTTGCATGACCAGAAACCAAACATTCATGAACACAACATCAACATACACAGAGAAACAACACTAGCCATGAAATTGAATCAAAGACTCTATTCTATTAATTCAAATCTATACATGGGTGTTCTTCACAAATTATCTACATGCTTTGCTCTTCTTGCTCCTGAATGAATGATTCTAAATAATAATACAATGTACAAAGGAGGGTGTCTATATCTGTTTTCCCTCTCGAACTCTGAAACTGTCTAATCTAGACTTAACTATCTATCTACCTGCATTAAATCTATTAATTTCCTTCCTATTTACTAAGGATGAGAGCTTAAAGGCTCAAGGTCCCCTTTACAATACAAGTGCACTTCTTTATGAATGACCTCATTAAAGAGCGACGCAACAATCTTCCAAGTATTTCAAAATGTGTGCTGGCGCTGTCCACTTGGTTCCTCCAATGTGTTGGCTCGCTTGCTGAGTTGGCGATGCTCCTGCATCATACTCCTCGGCTTGAAAAGTTTTCATGGGCTCCTATCCATGAGCTCCTGCATAGTCTGTCCATGCTTCTGTATTATTGCTTCATTTTCCCAGCTAGCATCCTCCACTAGGTGATTCTTCCATTTCACCAAGTACTCAAAATGCTTCTTTCGCCTGGTCTTCTTCCTCACTCGCTTGTCGAGTATGCACTCCACTGTGGTCTTTCTGCTATTGGTAATTGCTTCTGCCACTGGATCACTGGTCCTTCAGTTCTAGTTTCTGCTTCTCCAGCCCTGTATGGGTATAAATCCGAAACATTGAATATTGGAGATATCCCGATGCCATACGACAACTCGATTTCATAAGCGTTCTCTCCAAATTTCTTCAGGACTCTGCACGGCCCGATTTTCTTCATCTTCAACTTGTTGTATGTTCCCCTTGGGAACCTTTCCTTCCTTAAGTGTGATAGGACCAAATCACCAACTTCGAACTGAATTTGTCTCTTCCGCTGATCTGCTTTGTGTTTATACTTCTGATTTGATTCTATCAGTCGCTGCTTCACCTTACTGTGAAGTTCCTGCATTGCCTCAACGAACTCTTCTGCACTAGCACTGCTAGTTGCAGTTTGCTCTGACTCCCTAAATTCAGATACTCCTCTCGGCTGTGTCCCATACACAATCTGAAATGGACTTTTACCCGTACTCCGATTTAATGAATCATTGTATGCGAACTCCACTTGTGGCAATACATTGTCTCGTCTGCTATGGTGCTCTGTCACCAGGCTTCTCAACAAGTCTCCAAGACTTCTGTTGACAACCTCGGTCTATCCGTCTATCTGCGGATGGTAAGCTGAACTAAAATCCAAATTAGTCCCTAGCTTCTTCCATAGCATCCTCCAAAAATGACCTATGAATTTGGTATCCCTTTCCGAGACTATGCTTCTCGGCAATCCATGAAGTCTAACAACCTCTTTGAAAAACAAGTTTGCGATGTGGGTTGCATCGCTGGTCTTTTGACAAAGAATGAAATGTGCCATATTCGAAAACCAGTCCACCACCACAAAGATGGAATCAACCCCTCTCTACATTATCGACAAACCCAATACAAAATCCATGCTAATTGCCTCCCATGGCCTCTCAAGTATGGGCAATGGTTGATAAAGACCTGCATTCTGCTTCCGGCCTTTGGAATGCTGACAAATTCTACACCTGTCAACAAACCTCTTGACATCTTCTCTCATGCCCGGCCAAAAATACGATTCACTCAGCTTTGCGAATGTTTTGTCATGACCAAAGTGACCTGCTAATCCGCCACTATGCTTTTCCTTCACCAAATTCTCCCTCATGGAGAAATTTGGAATGCATAACTGATTGCCTCTGAACAACAATCCCTCCTGGATCATGTAGTCTATTCATGGGCTTCGATCTCTAAGAACTGGATTCTCAGTTGCTTCATATGCTTCCTTGAAGTCTACATCTCTAGTATACATGTCCTTCAGGTTCTCAAAACCCAATGTCTTGACTCGAAACTCCTGCAACAACAAACATTTCCTGCTCAAAGCATCAACCACTTTGTTAGCAGTTCCTGAAATGTGTTTGATCACAAATGTGAAATTTTGCATGTACTCTACCCATTTTGCATGCTTCTGGTTCAACTTCTCCTGTTGACTCACAAACTGCAATGCATGATTATCGTTGTATAATACAAATTCTTTCAGAATCAAGTAATGCCTCCACTTCTTTAATGCCTATATGATAGCATAAAACTCTTTATCATACGTGGAGTATTTCAACTTTGCTTCATCCAGCTTCTCGCTGTAATATGTAATTGTCTTGTCTTCTTGACTCAGGACCGCTCCTATGGCATATCCACTCGCATCACATTTCACCTGAAATGTTTTCTGAAAATCAGGCAACACCAAAATTGGTTTCTCTGTGATCTTCCACTTCAACAGATTGAAGCTTTTCTCAGCCTCTATTGTCCAATGAAAAATTTTATGCCGCTTTTTCACCGTGTCCATCATTACTGCGCTAATCCCACTAAAATTCCTAATGAATTTCCTGTAGAAACTAGCCAAACCATGAAAACTCCTCACCTCGAAAATATTTCTCGGTGATGGCCAATTCTTGATCACTTTCACCTTCTCAGGATCCATTTTCAATTCATTCGTTGAAATAACAAAACCCAAATAAATGAGGTCTGTCTTCATGAAGGAACACTTCTTCATGTTGACCAACAACTTCTCTTGCTGCAGCCTTCTCATCACAATGGCCAAATGTTTCAAATGTTCATCCTTCGTTTTAATGTAGATCAATATATCATCCAGATATACGACTACAAATTTCCCGATGAATTCCTTTAGGACTTCATTCATCAGCCTCATGAATGTACTCGACGTGTTTGTCAAGCCAAACGGCATGACCAGCCATTCGTACAAACCTTCATTTGTCTTGAATGTTGTATTCCATTCATCACCCTCTCTCATGCGAATTTGGTGATATCCACTCTTGAGATCAATCTTTGAAAAATAATTTGCCCCACTCAGGTAATCCATCAGATCATCCATTCTTGTAGTGGAAACCTGTACCTGATGGTAATTTTATTTATCACTCTGGAGTTTGTACACATCCTCCAGCCTCCATCCTTCTTCGGACTAATCACTATTGGAACAACACATGGACTTAGGCTCTCTCTGACCAATCCTTTGTCCAACAAATCCTGGACCTGGTTCTTGACCTACTTGTTCTCTTGTGGCGTCAACCTATACACAGCCTTGTTCGGTAAACTTGCTCCTGGTATGAGGTCGATGTGATGACTCACACTCCTTATCAGTGGAAATGAACGAGGTAGTTCATCCACGATGACGTCAGTGAACTCTACCAGCAGTTCCTGAATCTCATCTGGTAGATCGTCCACTCTTGTGCTAGTCAGAACAATCCTTGGTTTTCTGACCATAAAGAATTGTGGATCTTCTTTCTTCTCCATCTCTGTGAGAAGTTCCTTCCCACTTATGAGAAGTATTGTGTTTCTCACTTCTGGTTTCACTTCTTTATCCTTTATCGGAAGCAATCTGTGAGTTCTCTCGTCCTTCTCCAGGGTATATGTGTTCATCCTCCCATCATGAACAACATTTCTGTCATATTTCCATGGTCTACCCAGCAATAGATGAAATACATCCATGGGAATAACATCACACATAATTTTATCATTATACCCACCTATTTTGAATTCAACCAAACATTGTTTAGTAACACTCACCTGATGTCCCTTTTGTAGCCACGAAACCTTATATTGACTCGGGTGATCAGTTGTTTCCAGCTCCAGCTTTTCCACCATATCGATTGAAACGAGATTGTCTGTGCTCCCGCTGTCCACGATGACCTTACATTTCCAACCCTTGGTATTGCAAGCTGTCCTGAATAGTCGGCTTCTCTGAGCTGTGTCCTCCACCTCCTTCTCAGGTGTTAAAAGGACTTTATGCATTCCAAGTGACCTTCCGCCTTCTGCATCTTCATTTATCTCAACATCACGCTTCTGTGCTTCAGTGATGTGAGCTTCTCCACTATCCTTCTTCTTCTCTGGACACTCGAATGACTTGTGCCCATTCTTTCCACATGTAAAACATGTGATAACTCCACCTCTTCTTCTACCTTGACCTCTAGTACGAGGAAGTGTGTTTGCATCAGCATAATCTCCTCGCTGATCATTCTGTTGTCCTCTCTGTTCAACATATGGATGCCTCTATGAGGTTCCACCTCTCTCAACCTTACCCTGAGGTTTCTTCCATTCCTCCTTGGGTTTCTGATTTTTATATTGGGAAACTACCTTGCCTCTGGGCTGACTTCTGCCTCACCCTTGCTGTCCTTGTTTTTGGCTCAGCTTCTCCTCAGCTTTCAGAGCCATCTGGTAAGCATCCTCCACTGTTCTGATGGTTACCATGCTTAATTCATCCTGAATGTCATATCTTAGACCATTCATATATCTAGCAACCTTCTCATCATCGCTCTCCCGATGACCTGCTCGGATATTGAGCTTGTAAAACTCTTCGGCGTATTCCTTCACCATCATCAACTTTTGCCTCAGGTTCTGCATTCGCCTGAACAATGTGATCTGGAAATCTCTCGGGATGAATTTCGCCTTCATCTTTGCAATCATGCGATCCCAGCTTTTAATCTTTTGTTTTCCTTTAGAACGTCTATCTGCCTGTAGCTCGTCCCACTATAATGCTGCATGTCCTTTCAACTTGGTAACAACATGTCTTACCTTCTTATCCTCTTCGATATCTTCATAATCAAAGTAGGTATCAAGAGCTCTGATCCAGTCCAACAACTCTTCTGCATCCAGGATTCCTTCATAGACTGGAATGTCCATTTTGGTCTTGGAACTCATCCTGGATATGGCTTCTATCAACCGCTCGGTTGAGGCATCCTCTGCTGTGACCTCTTCTTTATGTCCCGCTCCCTCTTCCACTTCGAAATCACTAAGGTCCCCTGCACCAGTTGTGCATCTCTGCGCTGTCTCCATCTCCTCGAGTCTTTCTCGGAGATCTCTCATCTGCCGCTCCATTTCTGGATTTCCTGCTGGCCTACCTCTTCTTTGCACCTCCCTGTATTCTAGGTCGGGTGACTATCTTTCTCTTCTTGGCGGCATGATGAATTATCTTCTCCTTCTCTGCTATAGAAAGCAAAGAACTATTCCCGCTCTGATACCACTCTGATGCAGACGTCACCTAAGCACGTGCGCGATCACCAGGACCTTCTCTGACTTTTGGCCCGAAGAGCGTGAACACTCCTCTAGTTCCCTCTCGGGAATCCTCTACCCACAACAACTCCTTATTGATCTCTCTTATTTAATTGGGAAATCGAAATTCGCTATTTCGCGAATTCTGTAGTCACACCCCTTATGCCTTGCAATTCCCCGAATCCCGACATGGGTCAATCGCTGACTTTCTTCCCCTTTCTATCGGAGTTCTCTCTATTAGGGGATCTCTACTCGTGATGTCAACAAATCGAAACTCCAATCTCTGAATCCCGATGTGCCGATTTTCCGAGACACGTGTGGACTTGACTTCTCCACCTTTTATCCTTCTATCAGAATTTTAGAACTCGCGGGATCGCGATTCCTGATGTCGATTGACTCGAGACTTACCTTTTCTCGATATCTGATATGATGCCACCTGCACTCCACCAGCACCTGTGGTCCCACACTTCCACTTCATCGTCGAGATATCGCAGATCGCAAATCCAACATACGAGCGTTCTCTGTCGTCGAGAACCCCGATTCCTTGGGATTTCTTGACACGTGTCCCACACGATCAACGGTTCTGATCCTTTCGGAGTATCGCTCCTCGCAATATCGCCACTCCCGCTACCCAACTTGGTGCTCCAAATCACGATATTCCAATATGCGATATCACGAGTAGATCCAATGATCCCTGTAACCCCATATCAACATCACTACTTCCTCTTGAGCTTCATACCTTTACCATCCCGTGTGCAAACCTGCAACTTCCAGGCTAGCTTTCCAAGCACGATTTTTCTATGCCATTCCTCGACGGACTCGAAGACCTATCCCTCCCGAGCTTCCTTACAGCTCTTGGGTCCTTCGAAAGAATTCTTTGCACGCACTCCTTGCGGGAATCTTCGACAACATCGAAATGTTGAAGCTTTGACGCTGCGCACCCCTGCAGCAGAAATCTCAATTCCTTTTGCTCAAAATCGCAACCCTGATTCTTCGTCCAGCCTGCGCATGCCTTGCATGGCTCCAGTGCCAAATCTGTACTTCTGAGATGAATGAGGACAATAGCCTTCTCTAATTGAATCTTGCAGTCATGCACTCTTTGTGGACAAATTCAACTGCACTCCTTGCAAGAATTGTCTGGCTCACTTAGAGAAACAATTGAAACTCATTCACTCATTCTCTCAGATTCCAAATCAACCATGAAATCACATACACAGCATATAAAATCAAGTTGCATGACCAGAAACCAAACATTCATGAACACAACATCATCATACACAGAGAAACAACACTAGCCATGAAATTGAATCAAAGACTCTATTCTATTAATTCAAATCTGTACATGGGTGTTCTTCACAAATTCTCTGCTTGCTCTGCTCTTCCTTCTCCTGAAAGAATGATTCTGAATAATAATACAATGTACAAAGGAGGGTGTCTATATCCCTTTTCCCTCTCGAACTCTGAAACTGTCTAATCTAGACTTAACTATATATCTACCTGCATTAAATCTATTAATTGCCTTCCTATCTACTAAGGATGGGAGCTTAAAGGCTCAAGGTCCCCTTTACAATACAATTGTGCTTCTTTATGAATGACTTCATTAAAGAGTGGCGCAACAATCTTCCAAGTATTTCAAAATGTGTGCTGGCACTATCCACTTGGTTCCTCCAATGTGTTGGCTTGCTTGTTGAGTTGGCGATGCTCCTGCATCAAGTTACAGTGCCGAGCTATCCCTTGAATAGACTCTGGTCGTCATGGTTCTCACCCTTTCGACTTAAAATTACATAAAAAAAGGAACAAAAACACCTAGGGTACTCTTTAAGCATAACAAATTAAAAATCGAATACCTTTTCAACTTTTGACCAAGAGTTTGCACCCGAATCTATGCACGGTCGAAGTCCCTGCAAGGAATTTTCAAGTTACATTAGTATTGTATAATAAAAGCAGAATGGACAGAACCTTTAATAGAATAGTGAATGATAGGAAGAGTTTAATGAAATGTGGTACTCAACTCACGGTGGGAGAACTGGAGTCTCTTCCTTTGTCGCATATGGTTGTATAAACATCCCACGCGGAGGGGAGGATGGTTTAGGGACTTCTGATGGGTACCCTCGTAAACATAGAGCCCCATCATTAGATCTCAGCTCCCAATCCTTTAAATAATAAGAATGGTAGTTTCAATATTAAATAAAATTAATGCTTCAACCAAGAAATATCTATAGGAATTCTTTGACTTCATAGACCTTCATACGAAATAAGCATGAATGTCTCCATGAGTACTGTAATTTCTATAACTTTGACCCAAAAGAAAATCGAATACACAATGAAACTCTAGAACTTGTTAGGGACTTACGAAAGCGTCTTAATGGTTGTAAATTTTTTATTAGTACTCTAGAAAAGAACTTAATGTGTGACACTACATGAGATACAAACATATAAGCTATACCCAAATGGAGATAAAACGCAGGAAACTTAAGAAGTAAGAGGCTTCGAACAGGTAATACACAAGAAGCATTCTAAAGAATTTACAGTTGGGGTATCCTGCTTTAAATTATAGAATTGGTACCTATACCCGGTCATTTACGCTTGGGGTAGCAAAGGAAATTTCAAGGGGAAGTCCAAACCCCGGACAATAATAATAATCCTCTCTCTCTCATAAGTATGCATTTAAAAAAAACAAAGCGTAAGGAGTAGTCCAGTATACTGAAATTGCAAATTTCCCCATGACTAAAGGAGACTTTCCACAGAGCCAAATCTTTGAAGGAAAGACATTTTTTACAAAGAATCCATAAGAAATAACAAATATTGGAATGACCAAAATCCCTCTCGACTTTTCTTACTCATCATCAAACAACGACAAGAGTATCGTAACTTACCATGAAGATGAGTAGCTCCTACATATCTCAACAGGGGAAAACCTCTAGACCGTCAACTATCATCGAAGAGGAGAAATGTGTAAGGAAGAAACAAAACCCTAAACTCTAGGCTGGAGAAACCCAATGGAGAAATAACCATTACTACATAGACTAATAGTAGGAGTACGAAGGATATATCTGACCATGTGACATAACATATGTGGCATAAGTGTATTGGATACAAGGTGAGTGGTGGCCTCAGAATGCAAACTCGCAGGGCCTCCATCAATAGACTGGACAGAGGGTTATTAAGTCCTACTGACAGAAAAACCCTCAGTCTTCTTGTCGAGTTAATTCACTATCACGACTCGCTCATTGTTCAATTAATATGATTTAGTTCGTTAGCCCTTCAGTTGGACTACGGGGAGGGTAAGTTAGGATTAGAGTGAGTCGAAAGTTAAGTACCTTTAAACACTTACAAGATGCGACCCTTAACCCTTGAGTTTTTCCTTTTATAAAAGTAAATTGTTTCATATTCAAGTAAGGGACCATACATAGGGGTGAGGGATAAATTGTTTATAGGACTAAAAGTCCTCTATATGCCATAAATGTATAAATATAATTTTATTGTGTCTATTAGTAAGATGGAAGGTGATGCCAAAGTCAGTTATTATATAGGATAAGGAGGTTCATAATAGTTCAATTGTCGTTAATAACTTCAATGTTTGAAGACTAGGAGAAGTAATGTTTCCCAAACATACTAATAAAAAAAAAATTGGGTAAATTGGGGTACATTACATATGGTATCACAGAAAAAAGTTACAACACTGGGCCTAGACAGGGCCACATTAGTTGCTTAGTATATATTTCGATTTATGTAAAACTAATAAATCTTATTATTACAAAGAGAAAGCCATTTCTATTTTGTGTTAATTATGGTAGCTCAAGAGGGTGCAGAAATCAGGAATGAAGGAAATCTACAGCAAGGACCTCCTAGAGATCCAAGACAGAACAATGATGTAAGCTCACCCACGAAGTTGTTGGAAACAATGAGGAATCTTATTGTCAAACTGTAGATTTTCGAAGCCGACAATGAAAAATTGAAGAAAGCACAGTAGGAACAACAAGAGATAAATGAAGTCCTGCTGCAAAGTATAGTGACCAAGAAAATCCCAAAAGATGATAACCATGATGAAGAGGTCAGCAAAAGGGCCTCCAAGAAATCTGGGCCAGAAACAGAAAAAGGAGACAGTTTGTCTGAAGGAACACCTTCAGCTAAAGACAAAAATAAACCAGACAGAAAAATAAAACAATTAGACCACCTTTAAGGATAATTTAAAAAGATTAAACCAACTACCTTTGATGGATAATCTAGGACAGAAGAAGAAGTTGAGGCATGGTTGCTGGACATTAAAAAATACTTCTAGATTTATAACTATTCCAACAACATGAAGGTCATAATAGACATATACATTATGAAGGGAAAAGCTAGCATTTGGTGGTAGGACCTTAAATTGGCCAAGGGACTACAGGAGAAACAATTGGAATGGTCTAACTTTAAGAATTATTTTAAGAAACAATACCTTTCTAAAAGATATTATGAAAGGAAGATGGAAGAATTATATGAGTTACAACTCGGCAGATGATGATGGAGGACCTTATAAATAAATTTTTGGAAGTACTAAGGTTTGTACTATACATCCGAGAGGATAAGGTAAAAATCCAACGATTCTTAAGTTGTTTACCACAATCCTACAGGGACATAATTGAGTTTGACAACCCCAAATCCTTGAGTGATATATTCAAGAATGCATGAATGTGCTATGACCAGTATAAACAGTGGGTAGAGTTTCCCAAGTCCTAGAAGGATAAGAAGAAAAATTGAATGAACTAGTGGAAGAAGGGATACCAGCCAACTCCTTATCGAAATGAAACAAAAAATTTCCCAAGGAAGGATTTTCACTCCAATCATCTGAATGCACAAGCTAGCATTAAACTGGTAAACCTAGGAGCGAAGAAGTTTGGGGACAACTCCCGCGAGCCATTAAAGTGTTGGGACTGTGGAGAGACTCATCTAAGGAGGA